>JAODAL010007380.1:0-125636 GCA_025379985.1 Phyllomedusa bahiana
TATTTAATTTTATTTTTTGTGTTTGTGTTTTACTTTTTTACACTTTTTTTTAACTTTTTCATACTTTTTACACTTTCCCCCAGGGGGGAATTGCATGAACGATCGTCAGATCATTCATGCAATAGGAAATCAGCATACAGCTTATAGCTGTATCCTGGTCTCCATGGCAACTGTCTGTCACGCTGCCCACAATGCATTGTGGGCATCGTGACGTCACCAGACAACCCGGATGCTGTCATTCAGCGTCCGGGCTGTCTGGTAGGAGACCGGTAACGGCGCTCAGCGCCGTTACTGCGCCGAGATCACGGGCGGCAGGAGCTCACTCCTGCCGCCCGCAGCCGCGATGTCGCGACCACGATGTCGCGACATCGGGGGGGTTAATCCCCCGCGGCCGGAGCGCACTCCGGCCGTGGGGGATGCGGCATGATGCCAGCGGTAATATACCGCTGGTTTCATGCCGCGATCTTGCGCGCTCCGCTTGTGAGCGCGCAAGATTGCCGTGACGTACTCATACGGCAATTTGCGGGAACCCCTACCCGAGATTGCCGTATGAGTACGGCAAATGTCGGTAAGGGGTTAATGATGTTGATACGCCCTATCCAGGAAAAATCTTTCCTGTCCCATTTGTTTAGATCCCCTTTAACAGTATTTATTAGGGTTACATAGTTTAAATCAAAGACTTGGTGGTGATTTGTGGGTATCTGAATTCCCAAATAGGAAAATTAGTCGTTTACCCATTTAAAAGGAAACTGATCTTGTAGTCTTTTAACCATTAATGGGTCCAAATTAATATTCAGAGCCACGCTTTTATTATAATTAACCTTGAATTTACTTAGCGAACTGAATTTATGTAGTAAGTCCATCAGGGCAGGCAGGGAAGCTTCAGGTTGCGTGATATACAATAGAAGATCATCTGCAAAAGCAGTGCATTTGTGTTGATCTTTTTCAACTAACACCCCCCTAATCTCCTGAGCCACCCTAATGGACTTCCATGGCGCTCACGTAGAGGAGGGGCGATAGGGGACAGCCTTGACGCGTTCCATTGTGGATGTAAAAAGTTTTGGATAAATTACCATTAATTCTGATTTAGGCTGACGGAAATTGGTACAGGGCAAAGATTTTTTGCAGCATAACTGGCCCATTTCCCGCGTTTGACAGGGCTGCTCTCAGAAAATTCCAGTCAACCCTGTCAAAGGCCTTTTCTGCATCAAGTGACAATAGCATGTCAGGGGTTCTGGATTTCTGAGCATGATGAATGATGGCAAAGGTTTTCAGGATGTTATCGCGTGCCTCTCTCCCAGGGACAAAACCCACCTGATCAAGATGTATCAAATCTGGCATTAGATTGTTAAGCCTAGTAGCAATGAGCTTCGCATAGAGCTCAGTATCTACGTTCAGCAAGGAAATGGGTCTATAGTTGGAGCACATGAGTGGATCCTCCCTGGCTTTGGTATTACTGTTATATGGGCCTGCAAAAAAGTGGGGGGAAATGGTTGAGCAGCAGAGACTGAGTTAAAAGATGCTAATAAGGGAGCAGACAGCTTCTCCCTTAATAATTTGTAGAGTTTGGCTGTGAAGCCATCTGGACCAGGGCTTTTCCCTGCCGGTAAAAATAAATGGGACAGTTCTTCCGAGGTAAAGGGAGTGTCCAACACAAGGATGTCATCTGGAGCAAGTTTAGGGGGGGAGGCAATAAGGGAGTCCAGATGTTCGAAAACAGAAGCAACAGAAGGAGCAGGACAGGCCGGAGGCAGGTTATACAAATCCCGATAGTAGACATGAAAACCATCTAGGATCTCCGAGGTAAGATGAACAATTCTGCCCTGTTTAGTCTTAATAGCTGGAACGTATAGGGAAGCTCTTTTGTCCCTCAGAACTCTGGCCAACATTCTGCTTTGTCTGCTGCTCCATATATAAAAGGATCCGGCACAGAGCTGTTTGAACCGGGCTGCCTTTCTTTCCAGTAATTGGAGAATCTCATGTTTAGTGTGCAGGAGTTCATGGAAACTAGCTTCCGAAAGTGTGGACTTATGTAAGGACTCCAATGCCGCCAATCTTGATAATAAGGAAGTGAGCTTAGCAGCCGCCTCCCTCTTGAGCCTGGCACCATGCCTAATTAGTGTTCCACGAATTACGCACTTTAAAGCCTCCCATTTTAATTGAGGAGACGTGGGGTCTGAGACATGGTCATCTAGAAAATGTTCTATGGTTTGTATCAAATCAGTTAGGCAAACCGAATCATTAAGCAGTGACTCATTGAGTCGCCAATTAAATTTATTTTTTCCAGCCCACGGTATCTCAAGTACACAGTGGACTGGGGCATGATCGGATAACAATATGTTACCAATAGACAATTTTCTAGCGTCATGAAGTAAGGCGTGTTGGAGAAATATGTAATCAAGTCTATTGTATCTTCCATGGGGGTGGGAATAAAAAGTGTAATCCCAGGAATCTGGGTGAGTGAGATGCCAGGCATCAGTGAGCTGCATATTATGTAATAGTTTTTTTATTTTATTCAATTTATTTAAAAGGATGCAGAAATGGCCCGAGGATGTATCCAGGCTCGGATTAAGAGCGAGGTTAAAATCCCCACACAGGATAATCTTACCCTTGGCATAAGCATTTAATTCGTCCAATACAGAGGAGAGAAACGTGAGTTGGCCCTGGTTCGGAGCGTAAATATTCGCTATAGTGAGCACATTGCCCCCAATATCACATTTAGCAAAAATAAACCTTGCATTAATGTCCTTTTTAACATCTAATAACTGTACGGGAAGATTTTTATGGAAAAAAAAATGGCGACTCTCTTGGATTTATTAGCTGGGTTGCTACTTTGACACCACAGGGGAAAATACTTAGAGGATCTGGGTTTTTTGTTTGTGCATATTATATAAAATTTGGGACCGTCTCAGGGATATTGAATCCCTTAACATTAAGGGATGATATCTGATATGTGGTCATAACAACAGCTGTATAACAAAGCAGATAATGCAAAGAAAATAAAGGTCAATGCTCGCGTCCTGTCCAATCAAGTAACCTCTACAAGAAACGTGGAAGACTAATGAAAAAAAACATGTAGTTAAGCCTAAAAAAAAAAGATTAGGCAAACAGAACCAACTAACTCTTGCAGTTTCGGTGACTGCGTTATGCAAGCACATAGTGCCCGCGTTGAAACCTATGGGGGGAAAAAGACTAGGTAATCTACAACAAGTAAGAGTCTGCCTAGGCAGGATTAACCTTAGGGCCTAGATGTAATTACAATTACTTAAACATATAATTATGTCAAAGAGCTATGGCATACATAACCGCAGAAAGCAAAATTCTCATTAAACAAAACATTTTCACATCGGTACATTGTACCCCAGAGAGAGGGAAACAGCAACAATTGCATTCAAAGTCTGCTAAACTCTAAAGAAGAACCTAAGAATGATGGCATATAGCACCATCGAGCATCTCACTGAGTGTTGTATAGCAAGCTTCGTTTCGCCGCATCATCCATCCTTTCTAAGCGCGAGACAATTCTTTGGTGCCTCGAGAGGTGCTGTTCTTTAGGGGAATATGCCAGCTCATCTCCTCTCTGGGTATAAGATTGGCTCAGGAGTGCAGGAGCAGCGGGCGCCGAATAGGCTGAGTCCCAATCTGGCAGAGCAACAGAAGACAGCTTCAGGGTAGCTAAGAAGTGTGGAAGATCAGCTAAAGTCTTGAAGGAAACAGTACCCTCCTCTGTTCTGACATGGAGGGCGAAGGGGTATCCCCAGCGATACTGGATATGTTTTCCCTGTAACAAAGAGGTTAACGGCTTTATAGCTGCTCGCAGGCGTAAGGTGCGTCTTGATAAGTCCGGGAAGATTGCTATTTTTGCTCCCTCATGCCTTGAGCGTTTCTTGCCTTTTTCATGATTTCCCCCTTTTTGGCATAGTAGTGTATGCGACAGACAACATCACATGGTCTAGCAGGATCCGGATTCAAGGGACGTAGTGCCCGGTGGGCCCTGTCAATCTCAAGAGGTGCATCCTCGGCTTTGCCTAGCAGCTTGTTGAAGAGCTTTGTAAGCGATTGGCCAAGATCCTGGGTCTTTACAATCTCAGGGATGCCTCTAATCCGAACGTTATTTCTACGGTTCCTGTTTTCATAGTCGTCGAGCTGTTCGACGAGATTCTGATGCAATATCTGCTGATTCTTAACCGCCGTTTGCAATTCAGCGATTGATTGGTGGACCGTGGTTTGCGATGTCTCTAGAGTAGAGATTTTGTCCTGAATAGCAGAGACGTCTGTCTTAACAGTATGTAGGTCTTGTTGCCAGGCACTTTTGAGATCACTCGCTAGGGCTGATAGATCACTTTTAGTGGGCAAGAGTGTTAGGAGAGCTTGTAATTCAGGATACCCTTGTAGTACCCTTAGAGCTTTATCCCTTGGAATGAGGGGGTACTGGATAACAGAGGCACCCCTGCTGAGCTGTCGCTGACCTTTGGTGGGGGATCCAGCGAGTACACAAGGGGCGTAAGCGCTATGGGCACAAGGTGAGTTATCAGGAGAAAGATCAGTCATGTCCTGCAAAGGCTGCACATTAGATGTATGAAATAGCTCTTCAAATGGATCAGGAACTGACTCATGAGGGCTCAGGCTGATGGGAGGCTGAGAAGAGATGTGAGACTGGTGTGTAAGCATATCAGCCACCATAGGAGTGTGCACTGAAGGACTTAATGAAGCAGCAAATACGTCCTCTGGAGTGCAGGGAGTTTCTGTCCCTCTTATGGATCCTCCTGGCAGCCTGCTTCGTTCCATTGAGGAAGGGGCTGCAAGCTAAGGACTCCTTCCCCTCTCTGCCGTCGGCACAGGAGTGTAAGGTCCCTGGGATTCAGATGGGTGCTCTGTAATGGCGGTCGCCTCTCCCTCTGTACAGCTGCTCCTTCCTCCCCCGACATCTCTGAGGCGCACTCCTCACCGCTCACACGCCGAGTCTTCATGCCTCTCTCCCGGCGTGACAGATCGCTGCTGCTCTTTGCCACCGTCAGTCTCCGCAGCTCTGGCAGCGCTTCTTCAGCCTCCGCTGCCGCGCCCGACGTCAAGGGACCGCGAGGAGATTCACATCCCGCTGGGGAAGATGGTGCCCGTCCCGGAGAGGAGGCCCCAGAGACCGGCGCAGACATCAGGTCAGCGAGTGGCGCAGAGTAGTTGCTGATAGGGATTTCAGCGGCCGGGGTTGCAGAGGTACCTTTAGGTACTAGTTTTCTTTCTTCGGGCTCATTTTCAAGCAGGTTCTGGGTCTTTGACTCTAGGGCCCGCACAAAGCTCTCCCGTAGCACGTCTGCCTTCTTCACATGCTAGGCCACACCCCCAGTCTCACATTTTTTATGATTTGCTTTCAACATTGGTTTCCTCCACTTTGGCAAAGACAGCGACCTGATCTGACACTGATGTACCTTGACCTTGGAGTTCACCTCTAATCTCTTAGAAGTTGCTATGGGTTCTTTGGTTACTGCATGTATTATCTGTCTCTTCAATTTGTCATCAATTTTCCTGTTGTGGTCACGTCTACGGAGTTTGGCTACAGTCCCCTAGACCTTAAAGGGGATTTCTCACAATGCTGTTTAAAAGAGCAAAACACAGCTTAAGGTTCACACTTCCTCACATATCCTGTATCAGGCTGTGGGTGGTGCTATAACAGTGATCAGCATATCAGCTCCGCTATTCTTAGCTCTTCTTATTGCAGTGACATGACTGCAGGAAATGCAATATAGGGCACCAGGCTATTCAGCTCAAGGGGATAAAAACCAGAGCTTATCAAACCTGTGTTTGTTAGAGATAACACACTCTGTTCTCAAGCTGTCATCTGTCCTGGTGACCTCAATCCCTGCTCTAAGGTAGGGCTGAGAGCAGGGCAGTAACCAGAGAAACCTATGTGCACCCAGAGCAGAAAAAATCTCTCATGACAATATTAAAAAAAGCAATGTAAAGTCTTTATTGACCATTTCCCATATGCTGAAAGCGAATCATTGTAGTGATAAAACCGTTCACTCTGATTGGGACATCAGCGATGAGAAAGCTGTGTCCCGATCACGTAGCATGACAGCTGAAAGCCTGCTGAAGGCTTCCATTGCCACCATGTTTTCTGTTTTATTATTCACTGCCCAGACAGGAAGTAGTAAAACCGTCATCTTTTACACCCTAATGTATTTTCTATATAATGCATTAGGCTGTATAAGTAAAAAAAAAAAAAAAAGTTCAAATCACCCCTCTTTTGCCATTTTACAAATAAAAAAAAATAAAAAAAGTTACACATATTTGGTATCGCTGCAACCGAAAACGTCAGATCTATCAAAATTTAACATACCGTATATACTCGAATATAAGCCGAGTTTTTCAGCCCAAAAAATGCGCTGAAAAACTCTACCTCAGCTTATACTCGAGTCACTGTCGGCACTCGGGCGCTGCGGTGGCCTGTGCGCCGGCAGGGACACTTCTGCTACATGCGACTCCTCAGGGAGCGCATATAGCAGAATGCCGAGTACAGCTGACAGCGACGGGCACTGCCGTGGCCCATCGCTGTCGGCGATCTCTTCTCCTATATGTGACTCCTCCAGAGAGCATAGAGGGGAAGATACCACTGCGGGGCAGAGAGCGAGCGCTCCCTGCGCCGCAGTGGACTCCGGAAGGCCGCAAGCAGACTCGCGGCTGTCCGGAGTTTCCGGCACAGGCAGCGTGCTATGTCATCACGCTGCGTGCGCGGCCTGATGACATCACCCGCTTGTGCCGAGAAGACAGAGCGCGCGGGAGGCCGGACATCGAGGAGGCGGAGCTGCGAGGGTCAGGTAAGTGTTTGTTTTTTTATTACCTGACTATACCTAGCCTATACCTAACTATACCTGCCTATTACCAACATATACCTAGCCTATACCAGCCTATTCCTGCCTATTACCCACCTATACCAGACTATACCTGCCTATACCCAGCCTATACTAGCCTATACCCTACCTATACCTGCCTATACCTGCCTATACCCAGCCTATACCTGCCTATACCCAGCCTATACATAGCCTATACTAGCCTATACCCTACCTATACCAGCCTATACCTAGCCTATACCCTACCTATACCAGCCTATACCTAGCCTATACCTTACCTATTAGAACAGATACCTGCCTATAACCTGCCTATTAGGACATATAACTGCCTATGGGGGACATAAACCTGCCTATAACTGCCTATAGGGGACAAAAACCTGCCTAACTGCCTATGAGGGACATAAACCTGCCTATAACTGCCTATGGGGGACCTAAACCTGCCTATAACTGCCTGTGGGGGACATATACCTGCCTATGGGGGACATAAAACTGCCAATACCTGCCTAGGGGGTACATATCTGCCTCTGGGGGACATTAAACTGCCTAAGTAATATTATTTGTATCCATTTTTATTTTTGATATTTACCAGTAGCCGCTGCATTTTCCACCCTAAGCTTATACTCGAGTCAATAAGCTTTCCCGTTTTTTTGTGGCAAAAGTAGGTACCTCGGCTTATACTCGGGTCGGCTTATACTTGAGTATATACGGTAATTTGTCCCATATGCTGAGCACCGTAGAAGAAAAAAATTCCAAACGCCAACATTTTATTTTTTGGGTCGTTTCACATCCCCTAAAAATTGGATAAAAAAATTGCATGTATTCCAAATTGGTAGCAACAAAAGGTACACTTCAGCCCACAAGAATTGCCCCTCACTCAAAAGTTATTGGTTGCAGAAAATGGCAGCGCGACAAAAAATTTAAAAAAAAACATACATGTTAGGTACTGCTGGATTTGTATCAACCTGCAGAATACAGAGAACACATAATTAATAAGGGATAGTTAACAGCGTAAAAAAAAAACAAAACCTGCAAACACAGCGCAAGTAAGTTTTTTTCACATTTTGCACCACTTAGAATTTTTTTGGGCAGTTTTCCAGTATATTCTATGGTACAGTCAATTATACCATTAGAAAGTTCATCTTGTTCCACACAATAAAATCCCTCATATGTCTACATAGGTGGAAATTTAAAAAAAAAAGTTATACTTTGCAGGGAGAGAGCTTTTTGGACTGCACCTCCTCAAAATATACATTGGTCTAATGCTTCTGAGCAAAAATTATAAAAATGAACATGAGGTTCTTAGTATACTTTTTGATCAAACGGTATAGGCCCACTTGCTGTATCACGACGACCTCTTTTAAGTGGGTCCCTACACTAATGGATGTAGCACTGCATGCCGGGCGCCGCCGCCGCAACAACCCAGTAGTCCAACCGTCCCACAGCTGCCAGAAATAACCCCCGGCCCTGGGCTGCACCACCCCACAAGCACAGCAACGGCCGCCACACAGCACCACCACCAAAAAAGAGAGGTTAACACTGCATAACTCTTTTGGGCTCCCTGCAAACAGACTAATTGGAGCAGGGCTAGGCCTGGCAGCAGTGGGGCTGTTGGACTACTGGCTTGTGGGCCTACACTGGGTTGTGTAGGCCCTCCCTTCCTAGTATAAAAAAAGGTTATGACTCTTGGAAGGCGAGTAAGGAAAAAACGAACGTGTCAATCAAATAAAACGCATGGTCCTAAAGGGGTCAACTAAGGTATGTGCAGTGATTAGCTTCACAGGTGTCTTCAAAACTTCAGGTCCCTCAGCTTGCCTATTTAAAGGGTGAAACATTGTCACTGTGCTGTTTGGTATTATGGTGTAATACAGGTATGGCGAAATTTCTGAGCTTGGTGTGCCAAAAATTATAAAAAAAAAACCTCGTTTAAGTTAGGTGCATGTCACGTCTAGAACCAGAGTCCCCTGTACCTTTTTTACTTGGCAAAAAGGCCAAAAGCGGGGTGATTTATTTATTTTTTTTAAACTTTTAGATGAAGTCCCCCTAGGTTGCTTGACCTAGGGTGTGGCGTGATTCCGCCACAAAGCCCCTTACTGGCACTAGGACATAAGTTTATGGCCAGTGCCATTAAGGGGTTATACATGTGCCTATGGGCATTTATTGTAGTCTTTTCTAGGGGTACTGTCATTTTTGTCCGGGCCAGTTACATAAGTTGTTTCCCCTCCCTTACTCCTTCAGTTCATTATTTGATTTTCAGTAAAAGTATTTTTTATTTTTAACAGTGTCCATTTATTTCAGTGGCCGTTATGTCTTTTTCTTTCCTAACTGAAAGGTGCCAACAATTTTGTCCTCATGTGTAATATAAATGATTTTGGTCCACAGCATTTATCTTAATGTTACTGATTTGATACTAGAAAAAAAAGAATTCATATTATTGATTTGATTAATGTATTTTATAACATTACTCACTGCATTCATTTTTCACATACAGGTTCTGAGAGAGAAATGTTCCTTTTTTTCCAGGAGAAGATGGTATTAGTGGAACCAGTGGATGTCTCATTTTATCTCCATGTTATGAAGCAGAAGATAAACAATTACAGATTAAGAAAGCAAAAACTGAACATAAGAAAATTTACCCAGATGAATGGCCATTTTCTTGCTCAGAATGTGGAAAGTATTTTAGCCAGAAAAAGCATCTTGTGCAGCATCAGATAATTCACACAGGAGAGAAGCCATTTTCTTGCTCTCAGTGTGGAAGGTCTTTTATCTATAATACGCTTCTTGCGCAACATCAGCGAATTCACACTGGAGAGAAACCATTTTCTTGCTCAGGGTGTGGGAAGTCTTTTACTCATAAAACAGTCTTGTGGAACATCAGAGAATTCACACAGGAGAGAAACCATTTTCTTGCTCAGAATGTGGGAAGTCGTTTATTCATAAAAATAGTCTTGCGGAGCATCAGAGAATTCACACAGGAGAGAAGCCGTTTTCTTGTTCAGAATGTGGGAAGTCTTTTACTCATAAAAAGAGTCTTGTGGAACACCGTAGAATTCACACAGGAGAGAAGCCGTTTTCTTGCTCAGTGTGTGGAAAGTCTTTTATCACAAAAACGCATCTTGTGCACGACATCGGAAAATTCACACTGGAGAGAAACCATTTTCTTGCTCAGGGTGTGGGAAGTATTTTACTCATAAATACAGTCTTGTGGAACACCAGAGAATTCACACAGGAGAGAAGCCATTTTCTTGCTCAGAGTGTGGAAAGTCTTTTACCTATAAAACGTATTTTGTGCAACATCAGAAAATTCACACAGGAGAGAAACCATTTTCTTGCTCAGAATGTGAAACATCTTTTCGTCGGAAAAAGCAACTCGTGGAACATCAGAGAGTTCACACTGGAGAGAAGCCATTTTCTTGCTCAGAGTGTGGGAAGTATTTTACTCATAAAAAGAGTCTTTGGGAACATCAGAGAATTCACACAGGAGAGAAGCCATTTTGTTGCTCAGTGTGTGGGAAGTCTTTTACTCATAAAGACATTCTTGTTAGGCATCAGAGAATTCATACTGGAGAGAAGCCATTTTCTTGCTCAGAATGTGGAAAGTCTTTTAGTCACAAAACAAGTCTTGTGGAACATCAGAGAATTCACACTGGAGAGAAACCATTTTCTTGCTCAGAGTGTGGGAAGTCTTTTACTCAGAAAATAAATCTTGTGGAACATCAGAGAATTCACACTGGAGAGAAGCCATTTTCTTGCTCAGAATGTGGGAAGTCTTTTAGTCAGAAATCAAATCTTGTGGCACATCAGAGAATTCACACAGGAGAGAAACCATTTTCTTGCTCAGATTGTGGGAAGTCTTTTAGTCAGAAAATAAGTCTGAAGGAACATCGTAGAATTCACAGAGGAGAGAAGACATTTTCTTGCTCAAAGTGTGAGAAATAGTATCCCTGTAATAGAAGTCTAGTAAGATATTTAAAAACTCACAAAGGGAAGAAATAATATTCATCTTCAGTATATAAGAAATATTTTTACCTAAAAACTGGATTTTGTAAAAGTAAATAAAAACATGTATTGCTTAACACAGAGATGTTGCTTTTATGATCACATTGACAGATGGGCTTCATCATTATTAATATTCATTGCTGGGACAGATAATTTACAGATGGGGAATGTCAGGGGATTACTTTGGAAATATGAGAGCGATTCTCCCCAGTGTCCCTCTTTCCAGTTAGGGATTTATGACATGTCTATAGAATATGCCTTAAATGTCTGAAAGAAGTGGATTCCACCTTTCTGATCTCATCTCCTGTAACGATTCACCAGTCAGGAAGTGGATCCACTGGGTTGCACGTGATATTTGCCATTACCACACTGGGGAGCAGTCTCTAAGGAGCTCCCGGTCTTTTCCAGGATGGACTTGGCTCAGAAGAACAGCCAGGTAGCTTCCCCTGACATGGTAATGCGCTGGGGCAACTGACATACAGATGAAGTACCAGAGAATCAGGCTAGGCGCATAGTCAAACGAAGCACAGGTCAGGGCAGGCAAAGTTCTTTTGTAGTCTCAAAACATAGCAGATGGTCAGAGCAGGCAGCAGCAAATGGAGAAGTCAAACCAAAGTCAGGAAACCAAGAATCAATCAGTGTATAAGCACACCAGCGGGAGAAACACCACCAAAGGTCTGACACAGGGACAGGGCAGGTGTTTCCTTAAATAGCACCAGGTGGACAGCAGTTATCCAGCAGCAGGTGAGTACTGTGCCATTTACTTAAGGCTTAAAGGGCCAGTGTGCACCAGGCAGATATCTACACCAGGCATGGCAGGTGATGAAGCGACTGCAGCTGAGAAGCCTAGAGTTGCACAGAGCAGTACTGTGGCAGACAACCATGGGGAGAAACCATGAGGTGGTTCATGACAGTACCCCCTGTCTTAAGGCCCCTCTTATTTAGAGCCAGACGATTATGGAACCTGTGGATGAGTTCTGCTGCATTGATGTTACTTGCAGGTTCTCACAATCTCTCCTTGGGGCCAAAGCATTTCCAATCTATTAAGTAATATAGATTGCTCCTCACATACTTGAAGTCCAGAGTGCCCTTAAAGGGGTTTTATCGTAACAAAGAACATGTCTCAGATTATGGGGACAGTAAAAATAAGCACTTTTGTAATTGGGTTGCATTACGGCTGTCACTTGGTTTAGCAGATATGAGCATCTCTGTAAATCTGTGGTTCTATTTCTGCTGTTGCTGGTCAGAACGCCCCCTGGTCGATTCTCACACCCTAGACACGTCCCCTGCACTGTGATTGGCTGGCTGACATTTTATTCAGCCTGTTGAGATACGCTCCTAGACAGGAAACGCCCCGGCCGCGCCCCCTGCGCTGTGATTGGCTGCTTGCACACTCTGTGTTTACTCCCCCTCTGAGCTGTTAAAATTGATAGTGAAACCAAAGTCTGCTGGCTCTATACACATCTCCCAGCTTTAGGGTCAATGTTCTGGGAAATTACTGGCTGTTTAAGGGGCTTTTGCCAAGAGGTTGATTCACCTCCTCACAGATCCAGTCCTTAAGCTGCTACTTGGAAAAGAAGACGTTCTGTTCCTCAGGGCTAATGCAAGCCCCACCTCCTTATGACGTCATCACCTGTAGTGTATAACATAAGGATTCAACACTGTGTGTGCATAAGCTGCTTGTATAGAGCATTGCTTAGGTGATCAGGTCTGCAAGACAGAGGCTAGGAGTTCAAGCCCCATCCGTAGTTTTTTTATTTTTTTCTTTAAAATTTGTACACATATGTAAAGATATGAAAATATATGTGTAATTGTATTCATATACACACACACATATATGTGTAATTGTATTCATATACACACACAAAGCTCCCCTATATAGTGTCCCATCCTTGCAGTCACACCAAGCACTTCCAACATACGTGATACAATGCATATATTCTGGGGGATGAGACATGATATAGGGGAGTCCTGTATGTGTATATATATCATTATAGAGATTAACATATATATTTTAGGTCTCTCTACATATGTGTAGAATTTAGGAGGAAAAAAAAATACCCTGTGAGGGACTAGAACTCCAAACCCCTTTGTTGTAAAAACAATAAGTCTATCACTGCTCACTGCTCTACCGCTGCACCACCAGCCCAAGTCAGTTACAAGCTGAGCAGGGCCTTCTCTGAAAGCTGATTTGCTTCTCCCCCCGTTTTCACTCACATGTCACTGACAGGAAGCAGAGATCTTAACAGCTGCTGGCTTTCAGTTGTGTGTAAACTAAGACATATGACAGGTGCTTGCTTGAGTTTGGAGCCTCAAGGCTGTAGACATAAGCAGGCAGGAGCTACAGAGCTGTTATATCCAGACAACCTTCTGCATCCCCTGCTTTAAACACAATGATGATGTCACAGTTCTGCAGTGAGGGGAGACACGCCTCCTGGGAGGAGAGACACGCCTGCTGACAGGAGAGACACGCCCCTGTATTTCAAACTCAATCTGAGAAAATTAGCTGAACAGCACGAGCAGCTCAAACGATAACACCCCTTTAACATTATAGACGACTTCAGAACTGGCCACAGTAGATGGAGATACAAGTTTCTAAGTTAAGGAGCACAATCTTCAGCAGATAACTTTGAAAGGAATTGGGAATGTGTAATGAGGGGGGTAAATGGAGTTTATAAGAAACCAGATTGATCTGGTGGATAGCAACAAATGGAACTACGAAGCAAGAAGTCAGCTTGTAATAAGGGACTTCTAGGCCGGTGTATTTTGAGGACATCCAAACCTTATCTCCTGGTTGGAACACGTGTGAAATTCTGCATTTCTTGCTTCAGGATGTGACCTGCAGTGGGAATTGGTGACAGTAGATGGAGATAAAAGTTTCTAAGTTAAGGACCACAAGCTTCAGCAGAGAACTGTGAAAATAATTGGGAATGTGTAATGAGGGGGTAAGCGGTGTTTATAAGAAACCAGATTGATCTGGTGGATAGCAACAAATGGACCTATGAAGCAAGAAGCCAGCTTGTAATAAGGGACTTCTAGGCGGGTGTATTTTGAGGACATCCAAACCTTATCTCCTGGTTGGAACATGGGTGAAATTCTGCATTTCTTGCTTCAGTATATGGCCTGCAACGGGAATTGGTGAGTCTTAAGCTAAACGTGATGGAAATCACAAAGCTGTGAGTTCACTGCAGGTACAGACATAGGAAGAGGCAAATGAGGATGCTGAACACAACTATGTAAAAGATAGAAGTCCCAGTGGACTTGCTATCATGGTTGTTATAGAACAATTCTGCCTAAGCCAATTGTGCCCAGTCATCATGGCGTGAACACACGAAATGTTGGCAATAATTGCCCAGCACCTGATTTACAATTTCTACTTGTCCATTAGACTGAGGATAGTAAGCAGAGGAGACGTCTAAATTCACCTGCATTTGAGCACAACGTGCACGTCAGACTTTCGAAGTAAACTGGACTCCCCAGGTCGAGGCATATATGCAGAGGCATCCTATGTAGTCAGAAGTGTGTAACTTCATGAAGTGTGTAGCTAGCTGGGCAGCAGAGGGCAAACCGGGCAATGGGACAAAATGTGCCATCTCAGACAAGTTATCCACAATGACCCAAATGGTTGTACAGCCTGAGGATGGAGGAAGGTCAGTGATAAAGTCCATTATAACATGGGTCCAGGGGATTTCAGGCACTGGCAGTGGTTGCAGAAGGCCTGCAGGTTTCTGATAGGAGACCTTGATGCGAGCTCTGGCTGGACAAGCAGCCACAAAATCCTTGACATCTTGTGGAAGGGAAGGCCACCAATAATACCTGGAGATCAGGGAGAGAGATTTACAGACCTCTGAATGACCAGCCAGTTCTGAAGAGTGACCCCAATATAGAATAAGCTGCCTTAGAGTTGGTTACACAAGCGTCTTCCCAGGAGGAATCTTGCTAAGATGTATAGGAGCTGCTGTGATCAGACAGTGAGGCTCTATGATGTGGTTCTTCCACATGTCTCAAATCAGAAGAAAATTGAAGCTAGTGAAGAATCCCTGCCAGCATGCTTGGCAGAGATTCAAACATTGCGCTGTCTGTAGGTATAGGAAGATTTTATGGTTGATATAAAGAGTCACAGGATACCGAGCTCCTTCGAGAAGATGTTGCCAATGCCAGAGCCAATTTGATTTCTAAGCAGCTTGCAATTTCCTATGGAATAATTTCTCTCAGCAGGTGTAAAAATTTTGGAGAAAAACCCATAGGTGATACCTTTGCCTTTGTTATTTCCACTGGACAAAATGGCACCAACTCCAATGGAGGATGAGTCTACTTCTAGGAAGAAAGTCTTTTCAGGGTCTGCGCAATGTAGAATAGAGGCAGATGCAAAAGCACTTTTTAACTAAAAGTCCAAATTTTGGGGTTCTGGCCTTCTTGATGAAGACAGAGACTGGAGCCACCAGAGTGAAGTAGTGTGGGATGAAGTGCCGATAGAAATGGATAAAACTGAGGAACTGTTGAATGGCACAGTCTTACTGGGGAGGCGCAGGGCACCATGACCCAACACAATACTATGAAAGATACACAAAAAGGCTGTTTTTTTGGTCATGTTCTATAATATTGATGGAGAGTACTATAACCTAGATGGGGAGAATGGTGTCATCAAAAAGACACTTGGCATATATATATATATATATAATATATTATATATATATATATATATATATATATATATATATATATAGCGATTAGATGAGAGAGTACTAGTCTCCCAGATCGGGAGAGATAAAGATGTCATCTAAATAGACCACCACATAGATGTACAATGGTCAGGGAAAATGTCATCAATATAAGCCTGTGACTTAGTACTCGTTATGCCAATTTCCAAAATAATATCATAATGGACATATGTGCATGTCAGGGAAGATTGGCAGCTGACATCAGGTTGATTTCAGAAGCAAAATCCTTTATTTTGGTCAACACATACTAGTTTTTATACCGGTTGGTTTAGAGGTGTGGTAACATTAACATTATCATTACTTCACATTATTTATTACAGTTTGCAATACAACATGTTCAATTATAATATAATACCTTTGGTTACCTCTAATCAACATACTTTTAAAGCCTAAGCAGTGACCTTTACATTGTCTTTGTTCTACATTTCTAATAATTAATTTGCAGCCTATCACCTGCTAAATCCAACAGCCATTATTAAAGTATTTAAGACCAGAAAAAACAGCTAATCTAACCTATGTTTTGGTTATTTAAATACTAAGAAAACCATTTGCTTATTCTCAGGGTGGCTAAAGAATCTGGGGAACTTTTTAACGATCATAGAAGATCCTGGAAATTAATATATACAGTGGGTACGGAAAGTATTCAGACACCTTTACATCTTTCACTCTTTGTTTCATTGCAGCCATTTGGTAAGATCAAAAAAGTTCATTTGTTTGCTCATTAATGTACACTCTGTCCCCCCCATCTTGAAAGAAAAGAAACAGAAATGCAGATATTTTAAGTAACAGTGAAATATCACATGGTATTAAGTATTCAGACCCTTTGCTCAGTATTGAGTAGAAGCACCCTTTGAGCTAGTACAGCCATGAGTCTTCTTGGGAATGATGCAAAAAGTTTTTCACACCTGGATTTGGGGTTCCTCTGCCATTCTTCCTTGCAGATCCTCTCCAGTTCCCTCAGGTTGGATGGTGAATGCTGGTGGGCAGCCATTTTCAAGTCTTTCCAGAGATGCTCAATTGGGTCAGTCAGGGCTCTGGTTGGGCCAGTCAAGAATGGTCACAGAGTTATTCTGAAGCCACTGCTTTGTTATTTTAGCTGTGTGCTTAGGGTCATTGTTTTGTTGGAAGATGAACCTTCGGCCCCGTCTGAGGTCCAGAGCACTCTGGAAGAGGTTTTTATCCAGGATATCTCTGTAATTGGTCATATTTATATCTCCTTCAATTGCAACCAGTTGTCCTGTCCTTGCAGCTGAAAAAGACCCCTATAACATGATGCTGCCACCACCATGTCTCACTGTTCAGATTATATTGGGCAGGTGATGAGCAGGGCCTGGTTTTCTCCACCGCTTACAATTAAAGGAGTTGTCTCCCTACAGAGTTTCATATGATGCATGAATGAAATACTCTGTCACTTCCTGTTTCAGACTGACTGTGATTTGCATACAGCTCCATGGTGTATTCAACTATGTGTTTTCAATTGCCAATCAGACCAGATAATCCTATTTCTCATGGTCTGGGAGTCCTTCATGTGCTTTTTTGCAAACTGTATGCGGGCTTTCAGATGTCTTGCACTGAGGAGAGGCTTCTGTCGGCACACTCTACCATAAAGCCCCGACTGGTGGAGTCTGCAGTGATAGTTGACTTTGTGGAGCTTTCTCCCATCTGCCTACTGCGTCTCTGGAGCTCAGCCACTGTGATCTTAGTGTTCTTCTTTACCTCTCTCACCAAGCCTCTTCTCTCACAATTGCTTAGTTTGGCTGGATGGCCAGGTCGAGGAAGAGTTGTGGTCGTCCCAAACTTCTTCCATTTAAGGATTATGGAGGCCACTGTGCTCTTAGGAACTATGAGTGCCGCAGAATTTTTTTGGGGAACTTTGGCCAGATCTGTGACTTGCCACAATTCTGTCTCTGAGCTCTTTGGGCAGTTCCTTAGACATAATGTGCTCTGACATGCACTGTGAGCTATGAGTTCTTATATAGACAGGTATGTGCCTTTCCTAATGAAGTCCAATCAGTTTAATTAAACACAGCTAGACTCCAATGAAGAAGTAGAACCATCTCAAGGAGGATCAGAAGGAATTGGACAGCATGTGAGTTAAATAGGAGTGTCACAGCAAAGGGTCTGAATACTTATGACCATGCGATATTTCAGTTTTTCTTGTTTAATACATTTGCAAAAATATCTACATTTCTGTTTTTTTTCTTCCGGGAGGAGGGAGGGGGCAGAGTGTACATTAATGAGCAAACAAATGAACTTTTTTGATCTTACCAAATGGCTGCAATGAAACAAAGAGTGAAAAATGTAAAGGTCTCTGAATACTTTCCGTTCCCACTGTATTAATTAAATTATATACATATATACAGTTGAAACGGAAGTTTCCATACACTACATAAAAAAGCCCCATCTGCATATTTTTCAAACTATCTGACATGAAATCAGAATAAGCCTTCCCCATTTTAGGTCAATTAGGAACCAAAATTATTTTGGCAGAACAATGGCAGAATAATGAGAGGGATAATTTTTTTAAGGCATTTTTATTACTTTCTGGAAAGTCAAAAGTTTACATACACTAGGATTACTCTGCCTTTTAACAATTTGGGACCGCCCATATGATGATGTTATGTCTTTGGAAGATTCTGATTATTAGCAACATCTGAGTTAGAGACACACCTGTGGTTGTATTTTAATTCACACCAGAAACACACTATTTCTGTGTGTAATATCGTGGGAAAGTCTAAAGAAATCAGCCAAGATATCGAGGAGAGAATTGTGGACTTGCACAAGTCTGGATCATCCTTGGGTGCAATTTCCAGATACCTGAAGGAGCCTCGTTCATCTGTACAAACAATTATACACAAGTACAAAAAAGAAGGGAATGTCCAGTCATCATACCGCTCAGGAAGGAGATGGGTTCTGTGTCTCAGAGATGAACGTGCTTTGGTCCAACATGTGCATATCAACCCAAGAACAAAAGCAAAATGGGTTGAAAGGCCACTCTGCCAGTAAAAAAGCCATTACTCCAAAAGACACACATAAAAGACAGATTAATGTTTGCAAATGCACACAGGAAAAAAGACCTACATTTTTGAAGACATGTCAATAATAAAATTGAACTGTTTGGCCATAATGACCATTATTATGTCTGGAGATAAAAAAGAGATGTTTGGAAGCCTAAGAACATCATCCTAACTGTGAAACACGAGAGTGGCAGCATCATGTTGTGGGGTTGTTTTACTGCAGGAGGGACTAGTGCACTTCACAAAAAAGGTGGCATCATGAGGAAAGATTATGTGGCAATACTAAAGCAACATCTTAAGACATCAGCCAGGAAGTTAAAAAAAGGGGGTTTTTTCAAGGGGGACAATGCCCCCAAAGCTACTGCCACACTGGTTACAAAGTGGCTTATGTATAACCAAGTCAATGTTTTTTTTTCGAGTGGCCATTAAAAAGCCCTGATCTCAATCGTATTGAAAATTTATGGGCAAAGCTGAAAAGGCAGGTGTGGCAAGGGGCCTCAAACTGGCTCAGTTCACCAGTTTGTCGGATGAAGGGCCAAAATTCCTCCCAGCTATGTGAAAAGCTTGTGGGAAGGATCAAAATGTTTAACCCCAATTCCTATATTTAAAAGGGCAATGTAAAAAACGTAATAAAATGTATGGAAATTTTTGATTTTGCAGAAGTAATAAAAATGCCTTAAAATTTTTATTTCTTGCTCATCATTTGGCATTTGGCAAATAAAATAATAGAAATTCTAATTGCCCTAAAAGGGGGAAAGGTTTTTTGATTTCATGTCAGATAGTGAGAAAAACTTGCAGATTTGTCTATTTATATAATGTACTGTGTTGCCACAAAGGGCAAAAAACTCCTCGACATAATATACAACAGCTCTGTCCTCAGTGCTACAACAGTAGACACCACCTGATTCACGGACAGTATTAATACAGCTTATTGATGACATACTCTTGTTCAATTACGAGGGGATTTATAAAGAGGTAAAATCTCTCATGTGTTCAGTAATAAAGGTGAAAAAGCATCAAAAGACAAGTTACAGTTTGGGCAGACAAAGGCACAGTGTCCTATACAAAGGTAACCTTTCTAGGTTTCACTGTAGTACTGCCGGGAAACTGACCAAGACTAAATCAGACCATAAGGGGGCCTGCCCCTTCCTAGGAATCTAGCACATTTTAGTACATTCCTGAGTTTTGTATGACATTGTAGACCTTGGATACGGTCAGCCTCTTTGATCATGCAGCCTCTGTATGAGTGTATACTACCCAGACTTTTCATGACAAAATGGCACTTCACAATTTTTCCACCTGAAATATTATTTCTGTGCCTGGGCGGGCCCTGAATATGACAAGCTATGAGAAAAAGAAACCCGACTTCGTCTCAAACTAACCCCTGGCAGGAAACACTTCAGCCCGGGCCCCTGTGGTTAAAAAGGATTTATAAATTTATTAAATTACGTTGCGCGGAACACATGTAAAAGAACTGGCACTTGGGCCCAACGCTTTTTCGGGCCCTTATGCCCTTGTTCACGGCTAGTGAAAAGTAAAATTCATCCTTTTTAAAAACAAATCCCAGCCAATTGGGGCCTTAAGGGGATATGCGTTAAAACGGGCGTCACAAACAACCAAACAAACAATGGGGAAAGTTAGCGTGATGTCATCATTAAAGAAATGTCTAATATTTAGCAAAAAATCACTTTTGTAATTTACCCCCTTTTGGGGCCCTAGTGTTCAAATTTTATAAACCAGAAAGGGTTCCCTTTGGCGTAATTATTGTCCAATTTCCCCCACGGTAAGGTTTTTTTAATTGCTTCTATCGATTAAAATCTAAAGCTTGCTGTGTTGCCTTGGTGTGTTTTTTTATAAAATGCTTAGAGCACCTGATTTTTTCCTATGTTTTTTTGATACTGTTTAAAAGTTCTCCATTTTTTTTTAGTTTAGTATTGTACTGCCTATATTTTTTTTTCGGATATTGTCATTCTTGGTGTACACAACATGGTGGCTGGGCACAATTCAAAAAATGCTGTATATGGTAAATTTTTGGTTTCGCGCTCACTAAAAACATAGTTTTCTTGCATATTGCATATATTGATCGTACTCCCCCACATGCAAAAAAAAAAAACCCGGTGACAGCCACGTTGGTTACCCCATTCTGTGTGAGGGCACTTGGTGATATAACATTGCCTACTGTTTTTCCTCTTTTCGGGACACATCCAATGCCTTTGTCCAAAATCTCCGATAATATAGAATCTTGGCGTAAGATGCCTATATTTTTATAAAACAGATTTTTTATTTCTCGAAAATTCCTGCTATAACCTGTGGTGAAAAAGGCCTTTTGTTCTATATTGGAATTTTTTGGTTTTGTATCATTATTTAATAATAGCTTGCGAGTTTTACTGTGGAGCTGCAGTACGTCCGAGCCAGGCATCGTGAGTATTGACTTGGGATTTATATACCACGGTGAAGTCAGAAGAACTGGAGGTGAGCCACCATTTCTTAGATGAACTGTTTTTCTGAATATGACAAGCCATTCTTACTTCTGGTTCCGGCGCGTGTATGAGTGGCGGCTGAGAGAAGGAGCTCCGGCCCCGCTCCTCCAGATTAGCGCTTCCCCCGCACAGACCGGCACTTGTCAGTGCCTGAAGCAGAGGGCTCCTTCCGGTGCACAGAGCGAGCAGAGCGAACATCGCGGGGGGGCAAGGCAGGTCAGTGATTCCCCGGAATAGAGGAGAAGCATGGCGTCCAAAATGGCGCCGGATCAGCCCAGCGCCACACCGAGCGGCCGCTCCTTAATGAATACAGCGCAAGAGGCGCACGCATCGGAGAGGGATTCTGAGGCAGAGGAGGCATTCCCCAGGCTGGGGGCAACATGTAATGCAATGGCAGCTAAGGTGGCAGAGTTACTGGCACCAGGGATCACAGCAGCATTAGAGGCTACAGTGACAGCAACCGTTACAGCAACGATCTCAGCTACCTTATCTAATCTGCAGTCAGAAGTTACCACACACACTACTCAAATTACAGAGCTTGAAAAAAGGCTGAGTTGTGTGGAAGATGAAATACTAGGAGCAAAAAGAAACATGCACAAACATGCTGACCTGGCGACATTATGCTCGAAGACAATACCCTCTTCACTGGGCTTGGACTTGGTATTGAAAGTAGAGAGGGTGCATGGAATCGGCCCACCACAGATGGCTACAACAGGAGGTGAGAGGGTGAGACCCAGACCGGTCATTGTTAAATACTTAGACTTTGCGGAAAAGACTCAACTCCTTCAAGCATACAGGAAGAACAGTAATAAGGCACAAGTGGGAGGAAACAGGCTTTTATTATTTGGGGACTACTCAGCAGAGGTGGCGAGGAAAAGGCGCCAATTCAGAGACATTTGTACTTCTTTAGTCAAGAAACAGATAAGATTTGTGCTACAATAGCCGGCGGTGTTAAAAATTTTCCCTGCAAGTGGTAAACCAGTGTTTTGTGAAATGGCGGAAGAGAGATTCTTGAAAAAAATACAAGCTGACAAAGAAGTGACGTCCCAACAGGACTTTGAGGGGGGATCCTCTCGCTATGAAAAACGTGACTCTGTACAGAGGGACAAGGATCTGAAGGCAGCCCAAGACAGACAATACCGCGATGAACATCTGCAAGGGGGTTCACCGAGAACACCTAGACCAAAGTGAGCCAGGACTGAGTTGGACTGACTTGGCTTTCATGCACCTTTGATTTCTGCCTGAGGTTCGGAGGACAGGCAAGATGCCAGGGGTGGGAGACTGGCTATGATAGAGATGCTGGACGGGGGAAATGTATGTTTTTTTACATGTTGCGTTAAATTAGTGCGGGAAATTAGGAAGGGTCGGGGTGTAGTAATGTTGATATTAGGTACAATGAGGAGGGTTGGGGGAGAGAGAGAGAAGTTAAATGTTGGCTAGCGAGGAAGTAGGCGAAGTAGGGGGGCGCTCGCTTGCCCTACCAAATGTACACGAAGAAAGGAAAGTTGTTAACTTAGGGGGGGAGGGTGGAAGGGGACCATTGTTTGATTGGGGAAATGTTCTGTATTTTTGATGTTGCCTGTGTTGTGCTTGCGTCTTCTCCTCCATTAGGGATACATATATTTAATTGTAGCTTTCTCAAATATGAGAATAGTAAGCTGGAATGTCAAGGGGTTGAGATCACCCCATAAAAGGATGATGGTGTTGAGGCATTTGAAGAGGCTCAAAATGGATATTGCCATGTTGCAGGAGACACATTTGGAGAGTGCTTACTTCACACGAATGCAAAAGCTTTGGGTGGGATACCTTAGAGGGTCACCGGCGGTGGAGGGTAAAGTGGGCGTCATTGTATTAATCCATAAAAGTGCGGATTGCAAAATAATTTCCCAGGAACAAGACAGGGAGGGAAGGTTAGTAAAGCTGGTAATGGACACGTCGGCAGGTAGGCTGAGTTTGTATAATGTATACGCACCCAATAGGAGAGACGGAGGATTTTTTGATGATTTGGAAGCCAGACTCATGGGAGACGACAACAACAAGGTAGTGAGGGGGGACTTCAATTGTTTCATGTATCCACTGGAGGAGAGAAAGCGGCTAATACAGGGAGTAAGGAAGGAAGATGCTAGGAATAGCTTAATCAGAGAGCTTTGTGAACACACAGACCTCAAGGATGTTTGGAGAATGACAAATACTGCAGACCGCCAGTACACACATTTTTCACATGCCCAGCAATCTTGGTCGAGGATTGATTATTTGTTAGTAAATCATCGACTACTAAGGAACATTGCTAAGTCAGATATAGGGGACATTGTCATTTCGGATCATTCACCCATTAGCATCGATATTAGAGCCATACTTGTGAAGGGCACAAATATATTATGGAGGTTTCCATCCTCATTGGCAAAGGATAAGCAGTTTCAAGAATTGCTTCAGGAGTGGTGGAGGGATTATGTTAGAGACAATGGGGATCAGGGAACTGCTCTGTTTACTTTCTGGGATGCAGCCAAGGCAGTTCTGAGGGGGCGCATAATGGCCTATGTTTCCAGTAAAAAGAAACATGCCTTGCAAATGTATGAAACTGCCACAACCAAACTGAGAATTGCATATACAGAGTTTCTTCAGGATCCATCGGAGGCTAATAAGGAGATGTGGAACTTGACAAGGGAGGCATTTAATCTACAGCAGGGGAGATTGGAAAATGTATTTGGGGACCAATTCAAACTAGACATGTATAAGTTTGGCAACAAATCGGGCAAAATGCTGGCCAATTTAGTTCGAGGAAGAAGGGGTAACACAAACATAATGAGCCTGGTGGACGAGAGGGGGGAGGTAACAACAAACCCTCAGCTAGTGAATAAGGTCCTACAAAGATACTATTCGAACCTCTACTCTCAACCAGCATATGACATGTCAGGGGGGGGCGGCACTTCTTGGAGGGTATTGAATTGCCCACATTATCCAGGGATGACCTAGAGCACGTGAATGCAGAGGTTACGGATGAGGAAATAATGCAAGTAATTGGGGGCATTCCTACTGGCTAGTCGCCGGGGCCCGACGGATTTTCGGGCGATTTTTACAAGATCTTAAAAGAGGATATAACCCCGACGGTAAAAAAAAGTATTTGATTGTATCCTGAGCTCACAGTCAATGCTTCCATCGGGGGACACTGCATACATTAAGGTCTTGTATAAACCAGGACGTGATGCGCTGAAACCGGACTCTTACCGTCCGATTTCTCTAATTAATCAAGATATAACAATAATGTGATGGCCAATAGATTAGCGGAATTTCAACCCAAAATTATCGGGAACATCAAATGGGCTTTGTTAAGGGGAGATCAGGGGTTAAAAATATTCGTTTTTTAATGACGGCTCAAATAGCAGTAGAAAAGTCAAATGGACACGGAAAAAACCCAGCATTTTTCGCGCTGGATGCCGAAAAGGCATTTGATAATGTTAATTGGGAATGGCTAAATCTGGTATTGGATAGGATAGGTATAGTGGGAACCTTTAGATCTTATATTTCGGCGGTATACAAGTCACCACGGGCAAGGGTGAACACTCCTGGATTCTTGTTAGAACCTTTTGGGTTGCAAAAAGGCACAAGACAGGGGTGTCCACTCTCCCCTCTTCTATTTAATATAGCTTTAGAACCACTAGCGATACATTTAAAAAAATTTGGGGCTTTATAGAGGCATAGAGGTGGGAAAGAGGGAGCTCAAGATTGTTTGCTTCGCAGACGATATGCTTTTGTTCATGGACAACCCTCAAGACCAGGTGGGGAAGGTAGTGGACTTATTGGAGAAATTCGGGTCCTTTTCAGGATATAAAATTAATAAAGACAAGTGTCAATTACTATTACTAGGGAAAAGGGATGTTAGGGGGATAACCAAATTAGGGGTAAAGATAGTGGCGTCTCATTTGACATACCTGGGAGTCAAGTTCGGAAACAAGGCATCACAACCTGAACTATTTGCTAATAATAAAAAAAGATCATAGATGAACTGGAGAGGTGGAGGGGGCTCCCATTATCAATCATGGGGCGTATACATTTGATCAAAATGGTGAGCTTTGCCAGAATGTTGTACCCCCTGCAAAATATACCAGTGCTTCTGAAGCATTGTAACATAAATAAATTGAAGGGGGCATTTTCGGCATTTATTTGGAGAGGCAAGAAAGCTAGAATATCGATAGGAAAGTTGTCGCTAGTGAGAGGGCGGGGGGAGCTAAACTGCCAGATGTAAGGCTTTACAACGTGGCGGCAATTTGGAGACATGTCTTGCACTGGCTGAATGGGACTAGCTACTTTTCCAACCCAGAGGTAGAAAGTCAGCTAGCACACCCGTGGAATTGGGTGGCATTGCTGCATACTCCGTATAGGAAGCAACCAGAGGTGGTTAAAAATAATCTGGTGTTCAATGACACAATGGCAACTTGGAGACATGTGAGGAAGATATTTGACAGACCAATGTTTGTTACCAGATTTTTGCCCTGTGGTGCTTACCCAAATTCGTTCCAGGCAGAGAGAGCAAACTTTTTGGCAACTGGAAAAAAAGAGGGATGGGACGGTTAGGGGATCTGTTGAAGGCTCCATGAGGGCTGTTTATGACATGGGAAGAGTTGAAGGCTAAGTATTCGTTGGGAGATAGGCACAAATTTCAATATCTGCAGTTAAAAAACTACCTAAAAACGAAGTTGCATCTTTTGGAGAAAGTAAATGACTGAAGGAATTTGAAGCGGTTATACAAATATCGGGAGGACGGGGGTTCTTATCAAAGATATATGTCAATTTACAGCTAAGGTCATCGGATAGTTTGGCGGCTAAGGTATTCAAGAAATGGGAGTTGGAGGACGAGGACATGGGTGATAAGATTATGAAAGGGATGGAGGCAGTTAGGTCGGCCACAATGAGTGAACAATGGAGATAATTGTTGTTTAAACTGGCACATAGAGCTATATATGCATTCAATATACCATAAGCAAAAACCAACGAGGATCATTTGACAGGGTGTCCAAAATGTGGACAAGATAGGGCAGGAATATTACACTGTATGTGGCAATGCGAGGTAGTCGCAAGATATTGGCTAGAAGTGGTGGAATATATTAGAAGGGTGTGGGAACTGACGATACCATTGACCCCGCAGAGTTGTCTATTTCACTATGTACTAGTTAAGAAGGGTAAGGGAGAGGGAGGGATGTCCTTTAATAAACATAAGGGGATGCATATTTTGCTTCTAGTGGCCAAAAAAGTATTATTAAGACACTGGTTGGAGAAAGAGAAGCCAAATCTGGGGGAGGTGGTGGTAACTTTGAAACAGCTCTTATTTATAGAGAAATGGAAGAAGTTTATTTCTGACTCCTTCGAGGAACAAGAAATTAGAGACTTAGTAGAGCCATTCAGATACTCAACATATCTGTCAGAACAACTAGCGGGAACCCTAGGTAGGCTAGGGTCTAACAACAGAGAGGAGGAGGAGGAGAAGTAAGATAAGCACATCCAGTTAAGTTTAGGGGTTTTAAGTTGAGGCGGCGTTTTCTATGTTTTGTGTCTTGTTATTGTATTGTCTAGGAGGAAAAAAAAAAGAATATGGTGGTGAGGGTGACATTAAATTGTGATAGGTATGTTTTCTTTACTGTCTGGAAATACTGTTGTGTAAGCTGTTTTCTCTCAATAAAATTTTGTTACAAAAAAAAAGATACTATACTATACTGCGATAGATAGTCATGGCATTGCAATCCTTACACACTCACATGGCACACAGCAGACATTAATAGCATATTATTCAGCTAGATTAGATCCAGTGGCAAGAGATACACCTCATGTGTACGAGTAGTAAATGCAGTACAAGTACTGCTACACAAAACTTCAGAACGTGCTGAATTACTCCCATTACAATACAAACACCACATGATGATCATGGAATTCTTTCTCAGGTACAATCATGAGATATCTCTATGGTCCATTAGCTATGCCTCCAGTGTGCATTACTGATGCCCCCAAATGTTACACAGATCAGTTGTAAACCTTGAACCCTGTCATACAATTACTATTAAAATTAGACCCAAAGAGGAAGGAAAGGGAGGAAGTAGATGGTATAGATGAGGAAGAACATGATGGTATGGCCCTAGTGGCACAAGAAACAGCAGGATTTGCCCATGTGAAGGACTCCCCTAATCCAGATTTTGAGTTTTTGTTGATGGATCTAGGTATCGGGAAAACGGTAGGTATCATACTGGATATGCGGTGGTCACGCAAGATGAGGCATTAAAAGTTGAAATACTCCCACCTCATTTGTCTTGAGGCAGAGTTTAGGGCATTCACAGAGGCATGGAAAGTGGCTGACTCACGGTAAGCATTTGTAATAGCCCATGATTATGGCCCCAAATAGAGAACCCGGGCATTCCTGACATCAATTAGTAAACCCATCAAGAATTCAGAAAGTGTCAAAGACTTAATGGAGGCCCTGCTATTGCCTACAGAGCTTAGAATAATTAAGGTCAGGGCACACACAAAATCTGAAAGCCCCGAAGCAAGGGGAAATGCTAGAGCAGACGCGGTAAAACAGGCTGCGACAAAGCCTAAAATTAAGGATCCTTGACCAATGTGTGTTCTCTAGTGGACAAGTATGGGGTTGCAACTGGCTTCAGTACAGCCACAGCCAGATACGCTGAAGCCTGTATAAAATGTGAAAAACAATACAGGTAAAGTAGTAAATGTCCCCCAGAAAAACACACGACTTGACCGCAGTATCCATTCCAAAGAGTGCACATTTACTATATGCAACTTCCCAAGGTATGGATATATGAATATGTCCTTGTTTATGTAGACCTCTTTTCCAGTTAGCCTGAAACCTACCCAGTACTGAAAGCAACAGCAAAAGTAACCACCCAAGGGAACTTGCTTGTCAAATTGGTCTACCAAAAACAATAGTGAAAGATCAAAGGTATATAGGAATTTTTGAAAATGCATTACTGCTAAGGAACTATGAAAACCTGGTAAGGCAATAACATATATCCTATACAAATATCAATGGCACACTAACAACCTGACACACTTAGTTCACAGTAAAAGATCAAAAATGATTAAGCTCACATACCAATAGAGTCAAGCGGATCCCAGTACAGGGGAGTCCCTAACACTAACATGTTACCTCACTAGGAGCCTATTCAGTTGGAGGTAGTGAAGTTATGAAGGAAGTGATAAGTGCAATGGGCATAGAACAGGCCTTTCATGTCCCCCACCATCCTCAAAGCAGTGGAAAGGTAGAGCGATTAAATAGACCTCTAAAACTTAAAATACAGAAAGCTCTGGAAGAAACAGAGAAGCCATAGCCAGTGTTTGCCATTAGCCTTGTTCTCAGTCCGCTATACACCTCAGGAAAACAAAACGGTCTCCCTATGAGATCTTGTTTTGTACTCCCCCCAAGACAGGGTGCTATTTCCCACAGGTTTTACAGATGCAACACAGCAGTATGACAGAATATGCACAGGTCCTACATAGACACCTTAAAGCAGTACATTTACAAGTTTTTGATTGCATTCCAGATCTGAGCAGTGATGGGAGTAGCCACAACCTTGAGCCAGGTGACTGGGTGGTCCTAAAAAGACATGTGAGAAGGAGCTTTAAATGCCAGCCACTGCAAAAGGATTACTCCTCCCCATTGTTAAAAGAAAGATGAAGGATGCTGTTTACCTCTTTCTATTGGCCCACATGGGAGTGGTATCTTACACACTACATGATGTGCTGAACAATGCTTTGGATAATAAGTTCTTCCAACATCATAAACTATTATATGATTCACTTGTAGAAAATACTGACACAAAAGTACAGTGACTGTTGGATATGTCCAAGCATTAACTTCAAAATATAGCCGGGTAAGGACTTATATCAAAAGTAGAAATGTATCGATTCTCATACATCATAATAAATAGCAGATATAAGAAAGAGTACTTGCGCTTCAGCCGCACATAGTTCCGTGGTCAACAGGATTCTGCGATCGCTGAGCCATATAGAGCTTCACAATGCACAAAGCATTAGCGTAGCGCCATAGACTTGGCGTTCCACCTGGAGCAGGTAAGGGCGGGCGGTAAGCGAAACCACGCGATGTTTCAGGAAAATCCCTCCCCTTTTCTCAAACGTCAATAAATTTCTACTTTTGATATAAGTCCTTATCCAGCGATATTTTGAAGTTAAAGTCTGGTGGAGTTGCGGAGCTCCTAAGCAGGGTGAAAAGGGCCAACGCATAAACCTTATCTACCAGCTATTACAGGATATGTCCAAGCAACCTAGCAATTCCATTAACCTGGAAGGAACTGTCCACTAGGTCTTGCTACCCCCTAAGTAAAGATGATGCACTTCAAATTCGAACCTGTACCAAGGATGGAAAGCCACTGGTGTACCCTTGTCCATAGCAGGATGGACACATTCCCCCTTCTTCCAAATTAATCTTGTAACACTCAGATGAGGCATAGCGTATGAGTGTGCTAGTAAAGGAGAGTTGGGAATATAACAGTACCAGTCCTGCTGGTAAAGTTGGAAAAAATATGGGCTCCGGATCTGAACGTGTCAATAGGTAAGGCCTCCATTTGTGATAATGTAGGAACTAGAGATGGGCGAATTTCTCAAAAATTAGATTTTGTGACTTCGCCGAATTTTCCGACAAAATTTGTTTTGGTCCGAATTACTTCGGGACAAATCGCGTTAAAAAACAACTATTTCCAGGCTGCACAGAACCTGCAGGGTGCTGTAGAACATTGTGCCATGCTTAAATATGCAGAGAGAGCTTGGTTTGGTCTTCATACAATGTTGTGTTTTAGTATGACATGCACATGACTGCCGCCGCTCTTAGAATCGCTTCACTATAAAATTCCCTGGGCACTTAAGAGGGCAAAACTGACCAAAAAACTGAAGGGGGAATGTAGCCTGATAAAGTCATGGCAGCGACAGCTGGACAAAAACAAGCTGAGGGCTCAGGTGGCAACATCAGTGACAGAGTGTGGAGGTGACGGCAGCAGCCACAGCAGCATGAGGTCAGAGAGTGGCACAATGACATTCTGGAGGTGGCAAAAACAGGAGTAGGCCACAGAGTGGCACAATGACAGAGAGTGGAGGTGACGGCAGCAGCCACAGCAGCAGCATGAGGTCAGACAGTGGCACAATGACAGAGTGTGTAGGTTCGGCAGCAGCAGCATGAGGTCAGAGAGTGGCACAATGACATTCTGGAGGTGGCAAAAACAGGAGTAGGCCACAGAGTGGCACAATGACACAGTGTGGAGTTGACGGCATCAACAGCAGCAGTAGCATGAGGTCAGAGAGTGGCACAATGACACAGTGTGGAGGGCACGGCAGCAGCCACAGCAGCAGCATGAGGTCAGACAGTGGCACAATGACACAGTGTGTAGGTCACGGCAGCAGCCACAGCAGCAGCATGAGGTCAGACAGTGGCACAATGACATACTGGAGGTGGCAAAACAGGAGTAGGCCAAAGAGTGGCATAATGACACAGTGTGGAGGGCATGGCAGCAGCCACAGCAGCAGCAGCATGAGGTCAGGCAGTGGCACAATGACATTCTGGAGGTGACAAAACAGCATAGTTACCAACTTTTGAAAATGGAAAAGCAAGAGATTGAAGAGGGCGTCGCACGTAGCGCGCCGCGGCAAAAAATTTGCATGGACATGCCCATCTTTTTGATGTGCCATGCCCCTTCAAAAAGCCACACCCACTTCGCCTAACTACATAATGGCTTTGGAAGAAAGCCAGGTAGATGCCCTTATAGCCAGGTAGTAGCCCCCTATAACCAGGTAGTGCCCCTTACAGGCAGGTAGATGCCCCCTTTAGTAGTCAGATAGTTGCCCCCTTTGATAGCCAGGTAGTTGTCCCCTTTGATAGCCAGGTAGTTGCCCCCATTGATAGCCAGGTAGTTTCCCCCATTGATAGCCAGGTAGTTGCCCCCTTTGATAGCCAGGTAGTTGCCCCCATTGATAGCCAGCCCCCATTGATAGCCAGGTAGTTGCCCCCATTGATAGCCAGGTAGTTGTCACCTTTGATAGCCAGGTAGTTTCCCAAATGATAGCCAGGTAGTTGCCCCCATTGATAGCCAGCCCCCATTGATAGCCAGGTAGTTGCCCCCCATTGATAGCCAGGTAGTTGCCCCCATTGATAGCCAGGTAGTTGCCCCCATTGATAGCCAGGTAGTTGCCCCCATTGATAGCCAGGCAGTTGCCCCCATTGATAGCCAGGTAGTTGCCTCTTTTGATAGCCAGGTAGTTGCTCCCATTGATAGCCAGGTAGTTGCCCCCTATAACTAATAAAATAAAATAATAAAATCCACTTCCCTCACCAGGCTCCTGCCGCGCCGGACATCTCCCGGCCGACTGAGTAGTCTCAGCGTCGCAGGGGGAGTGAATGCAGCCGCGCGTCACTCCCCCTGTGCCGCTGACCTGTATGTACGGCGCACACCGGCACCGTACATACAGGGGGAGAAGGGAGGAGGGGAACGATCCCTCCTGCCTCCTCCCTGCACAGCGAGACTCCAGGCGGGTGAAGTGGCAGCTGCGGCCGCTTCACCCGCCTGTAGCAGCGGTCCGGCGGCGCAAGAGTAGCGCACCAGCGCTACTCTGTCGCCGCGGCCATTTAAAGAGCCCCCGCTGCCAGCTGGCGGCGGGAGGAATGCCAACTCTGCCGGGAGGGGACCCCAAATAGCGGGACCCCCCCCCCGCCAAAAGCAGGAGAGTTGGCATGTATGTAAAACAGTAGTAGGCCACAGAGTGGCACAATGACAGAGAGTGGAGGTGACGGCAGCAACAGCATGAGGTCAGAGAGTGGCACAATGACACAGTGTGGAGTTGACGGCATCAACAGCAGCAGCATGAGGTCAGAGAGTGGCACAATGACATTCTGGAGGTGGCAAAAACAGGAGTAGGCCAAAGAGTGGCACAATGACACAGTGTGGAGTTGACGGCATCAACAGCAGCAGCAGCATGAGGTCAGAAAGTGGCACAATGACATTCTGGAGGTGGCAAAACAGTAGTAGGCCACAGAGTGGCACAATGACAGAGAGTGGAGGTGTCGGCAGGAGCAACAGCATGAGGTCAGAGAGTGGCACAATGACAGGGTGTGGAGGTGACCGCAGCAGCAACAACAGCAGCAGCAGCATGAGGTCAGAGAGTGGCACAATGACACAGTGTGGATGTCACGGCACCAGCAGCAGCAGCATTAGGTCATAGAGTGGCACAATGACAGAGTGTGGAGGTGGGTGGCAATACCAGTCCCTGGTAAAGATGGTGGTAGGCTGATGGAGAAACTGGCAGCAGATGTGTGGCATCAGGCGGGTGGCGGCATCAGAATAGTGGCTGAGGCAGGTAGTTTGAACCCAGACTCATTTCTCACAGTTTGGGTGAGGCGTCATGGCTGATGTAGTCTGACGCCTAAGGCATTGGTGTGTGGAAATCCTGGCCAATCCACGCCTGATTCATCTTGACAAAGGTCAGTCATTCCACATTTCCCGTGGACAAGCGGGTTCTCCTTGGGGTAACGATGGCCCCCGCCACACTGAACACCCGCTCTGATGCCACACTACTGGCCGGGCAGGACAGCTTCTCCACTGCAAACTCGGCAAGTTGCGGCCACACATCCAGTTTGGCTGCCCAGTAGTCCAGCGGATCTTCTAACTGGGGTGGCAGAGTGCTGTCCAAGTAGGCCACCACCTGTTGGTTCAGGGTCTGCTCCAGGTCCTGCTGCTGCTGCTGGTGACTGCCCTCCTCACTAGGCGGGTGAAGGAAGCTGCTCATCAGTGACTCCAGACTTAGGTTGCTGCTGATGGAGCTGGTACTGCTCCTACCCCCCCACCTTCCCCCAGGACCCGCGGCAGTAGTACGTGAGCACAGAAGAACCCCCCGGTCAGACCTGTCAAAGGAGGGACGATGCCGCACATAGGCAGCGGCCAACTGACTATGGCGGATTTCCCTATAGTATTTGAGTTTGTCCTCGCTCTCAGCAGCTGGGAAAAAGGCTCCCATTTTGGACCGGTAGCGAGGGTCCAATAGGGAGGAGAGCCAGAAGTCATCCCTCTGCCGGATGCTGACTATTCGGCTGTCACTAGCCAGGCAAATCAGCATGCTGCAGGCCACCTGCACAAGTGACTCCGAGGGGCTCCCTGCCTCCATCTCTACTGTATACTGCCACGGTGCTTGCGGGTCATCTGCCTCGTCTTCCTCATCTCCATCTACCTCCTCCAGCTGCTCCTGCTCCTCCTCTCTTGTCACCTGGTAAAAATCCACCATTTCACCAGACAATGCTTCTGCTCCAATGTCCTCCTCCCCCTCCTCCATTTCAGTCCCCACCGGACTCATGTGGCCACGTGATGTAGTCGACACGTCTCCAGTCCCCTGCCCAGACAGATTTTTCAGCATCTGTTCCAGGACATGAAGCAGTGGAATGACGTTATTCATCACGTATTCCTGGCGACTGACAAATAACGTGGCCTCCTCGAATGGCCTCAACAAACGGCAGGTGTCACGCATGAGCTGCCACTAGCTGACATCAAAGTTACACAGGGGAGTACTCCTGTCCGCCTGGATAATTAAAAAATCGTTAATGGCCTTTCTCTGTTCATACAGTCGGTCCAACATGTGCAGGCTGGAATTCCAACTGGTGGAAACATCGCATATCAGAGTGTGTTGGGGGAGGCCGTTCTGCTGCTGCAACTCGAGGATGGTGTTCCTGGCTTTGTAGGAATGGATGAAGTGCATGCACAATTTCCTGGCCATTTTCAGAATCTTCTGAAGATCGGTGGAAAGACTTCAGGAATCTTTTCACAACCAGTTTGAACACATGTACCATGCAGGGCGCATGGACCATCGCTCCTCATTGCAGCGCGGACACCATGTTACTCCCATTGTCTGTCACCATGATTCTGATTTGCAGTTGGCGCGGAGAAGCCACACATCGATTTCTTGCTGCATGACGCGGAGCAGTTCCTCCCCTGTGTGACTTCGTTCGCCGAGGCAAGCCAGGTGTAGAACTGCGTGACACCGCTGTGCCCTACACATGTGGTATGATGGAGCAGTACTTGTGGAGGCTGAGATGGTGGTGGTGGTGGAGGAGGAGGAGGTGGACATTGGCGCAGGAGCCGCAGTTTGACAATATGGAGGAGAAAGCGGCATCTCCTGTCCAAGTTGTTGGTGTGGCTGGGCAGGAAGCACATTCACCCAGTGGGCCGTAAAGGACATGTACTGGCCCTGACCGTAGTTACAGCTCCAGACGTCTGCGCTGCCGTGCATCTTGGAACAAACCGATAAGTTCAAGGACTGGCCCACCTTCTATTCTAAATATTTATGAAGTGCTGGTACTGCCTTTTTGGAAAATAAATTACGGCTTGGAACTCTCCATCTCGGCTCGGCACAAGCCATTAGTTCTCTGAACGGTGCAGAGTCCACCATTTGGAAAGGGAGGGACTGCAGTACCAACAACTTGGACAGGAGCACGGTCAGCTTCTGCACCTTAGGATGGTTGGACGCATACTGTTGTCTCTTTGCAATCGCCTCGCTGAACGACTGCTGGCACCATGAGTAATGAGGAGCAGGAGCATCTGGAGCGGGAGATGATGTCAAAGAGAAACAGCTCCCTTCTGCAGAGGTGGTGGAGCCTTGACTGGCTGCAATGGCATGCGTGCCACTGGCTGCTGCTGCTGCTGTTGCTGTGGCGGCGGGATGGACCACCACATCTGAGCCACGTTTCTCCCAGGCCACCGGATGGTGACGCTGCATGTGTTGACGCAGGGCCGTGGTGCCAACGTTAGCTCCCTGGCCACGCTTCACTTTCTGCCCACAGATTCTACATATACCCATATTCGGCTCCTCTGGTGTCTTAGCAAAGAACTGCCACACCGCCGAGTTGCTGATTTTACCACCAACGCTCCGCACTGAGTGACTACTGCTGCCGCTGCCTCGCTGAGCTCCTGTGCCGCTACTTTCTTGGACCTGCGAAGCGGGTTTTCTACCCCGTGGGCGCTTGGCTCCTGACCTCACACTGCTGCTATCCTGTTGACTCACGGCCACACAACCCACTTGCTGGCTGCGCCGCTGCCTGTTGCGTGTCACGGCGCTCGGCGCTGTGGCTCGCCGCGGCCATCCCCCGGCGCTTACAGGGTCCGGCGCAGGTGCCACGGCTGACCGCAGCCGTGGTCCTTCTGCCTCTTGGCAGGAAACCCCATACTCACCAGTCCCCGCTCCTGTCTCCGGCTCTAACAACCGGCGTGCGCGTGCCCGTTGCTTAAGGCGCGCGCGCGACGGCTGGACTGGATTTAAAGGGCCAGCGTGCCTTTAATTGATTATTGACGGCCGCTGGCCCTATATAAGGTATACGCCCCCAGCACTCTCTGCCAGTTTGTTGGTGTGCTTACCGTGCGTCTAGAGTGTATTGCAGTTCTGTCCTGACTATCCGTTTACCAGTCCGCCTGCTTACGTTTCCTGACCTTGCCTGTTTGCCGCCTGCCCTGACCGTCTGCCTGTCTCTGACTACGATCCTCTGCCGCCTGCCCTGACCTTCTGCCTGTCCCCGACTACGTCTCTGGATCACGATTCTGTACCACGCTGTACCCCGGCCGCCATCGCAAGCCAGTCACGTCAGGGGTAACGACCTGGTAGCCTCACGCCGCAGCAAGTCCATCCCGCTTTGCGGCGGGCTCTGGTGAAAACCGGGGGCTACTTAGACTCCATTCCCTGGCGTGGCTTATTTATCATCGCTTGCGTTGGTCCAGCGAATCCACCAAACCCGTTACAGTACAAACTGGCCATGGATTCCGCCAGGGTACCCTTGTCCGTTCTCTGGGACGTCTCGACGGCTGTCGCCCAGCAGTGCCAGCATATTGACCAGCTCGCAGCCATGATGCAGAACCTCACTGCCCGCTTACCGCCGCCTGCGGTGGCCGCCGCCTCGCCAGCATCAGTTGCACCCGTACCAGGACCTTTTCTGCAACTGCAGCTTCCGTCACGCTATGATGGAGATCCCAGGAAATGCTGTGGCTTCATCAGTCAATGCTCCATCCACCTGGAGATTTTGGGGCACCATTTCCCCACCGAGCAGACTAAGGTGGCCTTTGTTATTAGCCTCTTGTGGGGGGGAAGCCTTGGCTTGGGCCCCCCGTATGGGCCCGAGGGATCGCAGACGGAAAATCTAAAGCCTTCCCGGGGGTTCCGCAACGTCTTGGGAACCTGGCCGAAACCCCCTCCGCGGCGGCGGCTTTGCTCTGTCTCTGTAGGGGGACTCCACAGTGGGTCACTCTCGTGCAGTTCCGACCTTGCCTCTGAATTGAAGGGGAATAATGGGCCCTTGGGGGAAAACTTCTGCAAGGTCTTCCGGGCCATTTTAAGGATGAGCTCGGGGTGGGGGCCCTGCCCCACTTGGATAAATGATTATTTGGGCCCCCCGAATGACATTCGGTTTGCGGAGAGACAAAAGATCCTCTTAAGGAAGGTCCCCCGTCCACGCGGCTATTGTTTGGCTCCCGTTTTCAATATTCCCCACTCCCTTGCCAATGTTCCGGAAAATGAATTGTACGTATCGGAGAGCCCTTGCCCCGGGAAGAAACTTGCAGCGTCCCCCTGAGACGTTTGCTTCTACTTGGTGGTTTGGCCACTTCATTGGGGATGTCGGGGTCCGGGAAAACTCGGCCTTTGGGTTTCGCAGGGGGAGGGTCCCTAGGTGTTGTGCAGATTCTCCAATTGACCATTCCCGTACTCTGTGGAATTTCACCGGCAGCATTTCCCAAGCCACCCCTTCTTGTTTTGGGGTGGGGGAAATTTGTCCCCGGGGTCTGGTCCCCAATTTTCGTTCCCCGGTGACCCCTTTGCAGAAACCCATTTTGTCCCCTCTTTAGGGCGAATGCCTAAAGGATGTTTTCGGTTCTGCAGGGGCCCCCCTCTGTTACAATAGGCGTCACAAAAGGGGAAAATCTGAAGCTGTGGCCCCGGGTTGTTTCATCCCCCCGAGTTCCCCCGGCCCCTTCCTGGTTGCAAGAGCTGCTCCGAGTTGGATGGAACACGGGAAATTATCTTTGGGGGCCCTGGTGCCACTCGCGATGCCTTCCGGTTTTCCCCCTTCTGCCCTTCGGCCGCTCCAGTAAAGTCTTCAAACCCTGTTGGGTCTGCCCACTCCGTAACAAGATTTTCCCGATGTTTTTTCTGAAAGACGGGCCGAACGTCCCCCGCACGGCCTTTTTGTTTGTCCTTTTGACCTGTAACCGGTAGTATCTCCCGGGGCAGAGTCTACCCTCTTTCCGTCCCGGAGACTAAGCTTAAAGAGTTTATTTGGAAAACCCCCGTAAGGGCCTTCATACACAAGTCTTCTTCCCCTGCGGGGGCTGGCTTCTTTTTCGTCGAAAAAAGGAGGGGACTTTAGACCCTGTACGTTATGGGGGCTTAAAAAAATTACTACCCAAAACGACCCCCCTGCTCTGATTTTGGGACCCTTCGATCGTTGCGTGGCCAAAAAATTTTTTTCCAAGTTGGCCTACGGGGGGGTAAAAACTGATCCCCATCCGTAAAGGGACGAGTGGAAAACGGCTTTCAAACCAGTGATGGGCTTTTGAATATTTGGGATGCCCTTTGGCCCCTTTTTAATGCCCGGCAGTTTTTCCGAATTTTGTCAACGGATTTTCGCGACCTCCTTTTGTTTTTGTCTTGTTTTTTGGTGACATCCTGATTTCTTCCGGATCTCAAGACTCAACCCCCACATGTCCCCCTGGGGCTCAAACGTCTGAGATCATAGTTGTATCCAAATTGGAAAAAAAGTCTATTTGCGCCCCCTCGTTTGCCCTTTCTGGGGTTATGTCCAGCTTCTGGGTTGTCAGTGGCCCCGACTGTGGGCTTCGGGGTATCCAAAAGATTTTGGGGTTTGCAAATTTACAGGCAATTTATCCCCCACTTCTCCCCGCTCGTGGCCCCCCTAGTGGCCCCCGGAAAAAATGCCAACCCCAAATCCTGGCCTCCCGAAGCTCAAAAGCCCTTTTAGACCTCAAATCGGCATTTGTTCAGTCCTGTCCCGTCCGCCCGGACTCACAGGTCCCTTTTGTCCTTGAAGGGGCGCTTCCTCATGGGTGTGGAGCCGTTCTTAAAAATCTCCCCTAGAAAAATGCGCCCTGTGTTTTTTTTTCTAAACCTTCACTCCCGCCCAGCAAAACTATTGATTTGGGTGAATTACTCGCCTAAAGTTGGCCTAGAAGAATGGTGGCCCCCTTTTGGGGGGCCCCATCCCTTCGAAATCTTCACGGATCATAAAAATCTCCCTTTTTCTACGTCCGCCCCAGCGATAAATCCTGTAAACCAGGGGACCTCTTCTTCGCCGCTTTAACTTTTTTCTGCACTTTGGGCCGTTGAGAAAAAACGTGGGGCAGATGCCCCTTTTGTCCTCGGATATGTGGGGTAGAACGCCATTGAAAACTAATTCCTCCGAAAGTTCCCCATGGGGGGCCCTGGGTCTTAAAAAAATTACCTCGGGGAAGACCTTTGTGCCCTGCTTGGGCCAGAATCCTGAGGTGGGGACATTCTTCCCGAACTGCTGGACATCCAGGAGTCCATAAGTCTCTTCAGCTGGTTTCCCGATATTACTGGTGGCCCACCCTTGCTCAAGATGTCAGGGACTTTGTGCTGGCCTGCTCCTCCTGTGCCCGAAATAAGGTTCCTCGCCTCAAACCCGCGGGCCTCCTGCTGCCTCTCCCTGTGCCGGAAAAACCCTGGACCCATGTCGCCATGGACTTTGTCACAGATCTCCCGCCCTCATCTGGAAACACGGTCATCTGGGTGGTGACCGATCATTTCTCTAAAATGGCTCACTTTATCCCACTGCCTAAGTTACCCTCTGCCCCCCAGCTGGCCCAACATTTTTTCCATCATGTTTTCCGTTTACACGGTCTCCCGTTGCATATTGTCTCTGACAGAGCAGTCCAGTTTATTGCCAAATTTTGACGGGCTTTGTGCTGTCAGTTGCAGATTCAGCTGGATTTTTCATCTGCATACCACCCTCAAACTAACGGGCATGTAGAGAGGGTTAAACAGGTGTTGGGCACCTACTTGTGGCACTTTGTGTCCGCTCATCAGGATAACTGGTCTGATCTTCTCCCCTGGGCAGAGTTTTCTTATAACTCTTGTGACAGAGCGATCCCCGATAGTCGCAGGTTTTTGCCACTAGAGGGTGTGAGGCTAGAGACATACTGCAGATGCGCCACTGAGAACCTGGTCTCAGTGGGGAAAAGTCACCTATATTTATGTCAGTAATGATATAGTACTGACACTTACAGTAGTGGCTAGAATAGCTGCTAGGCGGCTATGTATGGGGTGGCTTTTTTGGGACAGCCATAGTGTTGGGTGGGTGGCTGTCCCCGCATTCCAGGTCAGGTTTTGGGTATGTCTCTGGAGACCGATTAAAGGCCTCCCACTCCAGGGAATCAGGGGGGTGTGGTCAACTGCAAGTTGGAGCAGCAGTGGAGCTGGTGAGAGGAGGCTCTTAACCCCCTGGCTTGAGGCAAGTAGGTGGCTGCCTTGAGGAAAGCCTATTATACAGGTGTTGGTGGTGCTGTGCAGTAGGCATAGGCCACGTTAGTGAGGGACACAGTTAATGTTTAGTCAGTGGCTAGTCGGCCGAGGATTTGATTTATGTTTTGTTCTTTGTGCTCTGTATACTGTGCCTTAATAAAGCTGGTTGAGGCCAGTTTAATCCAGAAGCCTGTGTCGGAGTGCCATCCGTTCAACCCAAGCGGCGATCCGTGAGCAGAAGTACCCCCAGGACGGTCCAAGATGGCATCCGGACGCATGTGAGTCGTCACATATGGTGGAGGATGCCATGGGCAAGGCATGGTACTACCTAACTGTGCACAAAGTGGTGCAGAGAAAATGCAGTTTGAATAGGACTGCTGCAGTCTACATAAGACTGCTGAAATTTAGCTTTGTGAAAGCAAAGGTGCTTTTGAAGCGACACACCCATATACACACTGTTGCCTGTGGGGGAAGGCTGCCTCAGTGCACAGGAGAGTGTCTCTGGAGAGTCAGGGGACGCACCCCAGTACAGAGACTGTTTGGGCACTGGTCTTGTGGAGTTAAAGTGACTGTTGCCATTGGTGTCATTTTTTTGTTTGCCATGGAGGAGCTGCTCGCCCAGTTAATGCAGGCTACTGCAAAGCAGCTGGAAAATAATGAAAAGCTCCAGGCGCAGTTTAAAGCAGAGCATGAGGCAATAAAAGCAATTGCCAATGGGTTCCAAGCTGCTGTGGTGTCTGAAGATACAGAGTCAACGTTTGAAAAGCTGGGAAAGATGGATGCCAAGGATAACCAGGCAGAATGGTGCAATGGATGCCTACAGGTAGAAATGTGCTAGAGAGGATGTCCTGTTGCCAAGAGGCCCTGGGTTCCACATCCCAGCAATCCAGAATTGCCCAGAGGCATGGATGTCATTGTTACTAGGAGCGACCCACCTAAACAGCTGAAAGCCGCTGCTGACCTGCAGAGGGAGCCATGTTGGAGATGCCACAGAGTGGAGAGGTGTGCTCCTGATTGCCCTCTCAGGAGGAGGCCAAAGAGGTTGCAAGTGCAAACCCTGGAGTTCCAGGTGGGTGGAGTCCCACCCCTGCTTGGCATGGACAGTCAGCCAGAGATGCCCAAAATACACCAAGAACCCGGTAAGACTGTTCCTGTTGTGTGTGACACCGGTTGTGGGGATGTCAGTGATATGCATAATTTATGTGAGGACTTGGCTGGGCAAACGAGTCCGATATGCGCAAGCAGAAGAGTCCAGAGAGCAGTGGCAGGACTGTAATTAATGGACTGGTAAAGTCTGATGGACTGGGCGCATTACATGCGATATTGCCTGTGGGAGATGGTCACCCCAGTGTTACTTCCTGGGTTATAAATACTATGCATGTGATCCATGACCTGATCCCAAAGCCTGTGCAGGGAGATGTTGGCTGTGTTACAAAGTTAGCTTCAGCTATTGCTGTGTGTGAAGAAAATGCACTGTGTGAACAGGCTGCAGCAGAGGGGATTAGTGCAAGTGCGCCCCTAGAGGTCGTGATTCACAGTGCTGGAAGTAGCACAGGTGATGTGTGTCCAGTGAGGGATAGCCAGCAGTTATGTTCTGCTCTTGTTGGTCCCAGAGAGATATTTACCTGCGTTAATGGGAACTCTGCAAGTGTGTTGCCTGAAAGAGAAATGGCCTCCCAGGAAGGTGATTGCTCTGGTGCTGTGTATGAGGGCTCTGCTACCATGTATGAGGAGACTATGAGTGTGAATGTGCTGGTTAGTTACCAAGGGGAAAAAACACTCTGTGAAGAGTCTCAGTTGCAGTGTGGGAGCGGATGCTGTAGTGGATCAGTGCTACAGAGGACTGATGATGTTGATTATTCAAATGGGAGTCATGAAAATACGTATGAAAAAAAACGTGTGACAAGGCAGATTTTGTGTGCAGCCATGATCAGTGTATTACAGAGAAAGGGATCTGTGACCTGGATTATGACACTGCAGGGAATGAAGAGTTATGTCAGGCTGCAGGGGAGGTCACATGCTCCAATGGCTGCTGTGTTTCCAGTAGTTTTTACTGCAATAGTCACAAGGATTGCAGTGATGGTAGTGACAGGAAAAGTGAGCTATTAGACCCGGGAAAAAAGAGGGTTTGCTCAGGTGCCAGTGAGGGGCAGGGGAGAGTATTTGAATCCGGAAGGGCCCACTTTTGAGACGGTTGATAATTTTTCCCTAAAAGTTATGGAGGACAATGTAAGCAGTATCACAGAGGTGGGAGGTCCGGCGGTTTATGGCGACCGGCAGGTGGGTGCTTTTAGCAGCCAGATGTCTGCTGCCCCTACTGTTAAAAATGTGTCTGCCATTGACTCCAGTGCACAATGTGAAATGGATGATGTGCAAGATAAAGTAGTGACCCTGACAGAGGTTGAGTATTCTCCCTTAGAGACGGTTACAGGAGATGTGCAGGAAACATCGCCACACAGTGCTGCAGAAGGTCTGCTGCTAAACAGGGCCAGTAAACGGAGGTGTGAACAGGGGAATGTGTCACCGGACATTAATGAAGGGGCCATTGCAGTAAGGTCTGAACAGCGTTCTAGGAGAGGCGCTTTGGCTGAATGTGAAAAACCTGACATCAGTGATGAGGTTGGTGATGGTACCGAGCATGTTTGCTGTATACTTTTTGCAGAGCGTACATGGGTTGTGCCACTGGTGGTAAGTGGCTATGACCTGTCGGCTGCTCATGGTGGGACGAGTGCGTGGGGTGAGCCTACAGCTGAGCTATGTGTGGAAAAGGTTGTCCCTGAGGATATGGAGAAGATGGTGCCCCTGTGTAGGAACTTTGACCCAGGAGGAAGGTACAAGGTGACAAAGTCCTACGGCCTTTTTCAAGGGGGAGGGATATGTGACAGAGCGATCCCCGATAGTCGCAGGTTTTTGCCACTAGAGGGTGTGAGGCTAGAGACATACCTCAGATGCGCCACTGAGAAACCTTGGTCTCAGTGGGGAAAAGTCACCTATATTATGTCAGTACTGATATATCACTGACACTTACAGTTAGTGGCTAGAATAGCTGCTAGGCTATGTATGGGGTGGCTTTTTTGGGACAGCCATAGCGTTGGGTGGGTGGCTGTCCCCGCATTCCAGGTCAGGTCTTGTGTATGTCTCTGGAGACCGATTAAAGGCCTCCCACTCCAGGGAACAGGGGGGGTGGGCCCCCAGATGGCAAGTTGGAAGACCCAGTGGGCGGGTTTGGGGAGGAGGCTTTTAAACCCCCCTGGCTTGGGCCCCCAAGTAGGGGGCCCATCCCTTGGGGGGAAACCCCTATTTTTCGGGTTTTGGTTGGTGGTGTGTGCAGTAGGCTTTGGGGGGCCCAGGGTTGTGGGGGGGACAAAGTTAATGTTTAAAAAAGTGGCTAGACGGGCCGAGGTTTTGTTTTTATGTTTTGTTCTTTTTTGCTCTGTTTACGGTGCCCCAATTTAAAGGGTGGTTGAGGCCAGTTTAATCCGGGGAACCCCTGTGTCGGGGTTGCCACCCCGTTCAACCCAAGCCCCGGATGGGGTGGCAGAATTTCCCCCGGACGGCCCAAGTTGGGGTTGGGGACACATGTGATTTCGTCACACTCTTTAATTGGGAAATTTCCGCTGGGGCCTTCCCCCTTTTTTTTTTGTCTTTGGGTTACTTCCCCCCCCCCACCTTCCCTCTGGCTACCTGTTCTTGTCCCTCCCCGGGGGATGCCCAAGGGTAAAGGAAAATCAAGTCTCTTGGCGGTCAAAAGGACAAGCCCTGCACGGCTTCTGCCCCCCCACCAAGCGTCAGGCGGGACAGGGAAACTTTGGGCCCCCCGCCCCAAATTTTGAGCCAGGGGGGAAAAAAGGGGGTTTGGTTATCCCCCGAAGTAATCCATTTTGGTTTGCCCAGTTAAAAAGTTGGGTTTCCCAAAATTTATTTGGGGGTCCTTTTGTGGAAATTCGGGGGTCTGAAAACCCCCAGTTCCTATAAGCTCCCCCCTTTCCCCCCGCCCTCTACTTTTCCCCGGGAACCGTTTCATTTGGTCCCCCCTCAACCCCGGGGGGTGCAAATGCTTTTTCCCGTTAGATCTGTCTCGCCTTTTCCTGTTGCAAATTTACTGATAAATTTTTTGAGGTAAAGGGAAAGGTGCTGGCGGAGAAGACGGGGGGGGGAAAAGCGGTTATTCCCTTATTGACTGGGGGCTTGGGCCCGGAGGAGCGTTCGGGGGGAAACCCTAAAGGCCCCAACCCTTTGGTCCCTCACGCTCCTCTCTAAATTCAAAAAGGAAGGGGGGGGGCTTAAGGGGGGGGGGGGGGGGTCCCATTTACGGCCTTCCCCCGGCGTTTTAAGGGGCCCGGGCAGCGGGGTTGCCCAAAAGCGGCCCCCCGCCGTGGTTCTTTTTGCCCCCCGGGGGGCAAAAAAACCCGGGAAATCACCCAGTCCCCGCTCCGGGTCCCCGGCTCTGACAACCGCCGTGCGCGTGGCCCATTTTTTAAGGCTCCATCCCGACGGTTGGTTGGTTTTTTAAAGGGAGTTATTGCAGTTCTGTCCTGACTATCCATGTACCAGTCCCCCTGCTTAGGGTTTCCCTGCCCTTGCCTGTTTCCCCGCCTGTCCCTGACCATCCCCCCTGTCTTGACCACGAACCTCTGCCGCTGCCCGGCCCTTCTGCCTGCCCCCCGGGATTACTTTCTCTGAGTCACGACTTGAAAAAAAAGCGGGTACCCCGGCCCCCAATCGCAACCCAAAGTCACTTTCGGGGTAAGGGGCCTGGTAGCCTCACGCCCCCGAAAGGGCCCATTCCGTTTTTGCGGCCCGGGGCTCATGGTGAAAACCGGGGGTACTTGGACCCCGTTCCCTGGCGTGGCTTTGCTTTTCATCGTTGCTTTGGGTTTCCAGCAAATTTCCACCAAACCCGTTAAAATGCACCTGAGCGCCCCCTCTTCTTTTTGGGACGTTTGATAAAACCCCTTTTCCCCTTCCCCCGGGGCCCCCCAAAGTGGGGGGTCGGCTCCCACCCATCCCCAAATTTTGTTTTTTCATCGTCACTCCCTCGCTAAACCCCCCGGTTTTTGGTATGCAGGGGCTGACCCTCACAAATTTGACCCCCTTTTTGCCCCCTCTCCCCACATACATACATTGCTGCCAAACGAAAGAGCAGGGGGATTTTTGGCCCCCCTTTTCTTCACGGGCCCAAGTAGCTGTGAATGCCCCCCTAAAATTTTGTTCACCCTTCACTATAAAAGTGGGGGGCTAGCCAGACCCCCATAGAGATTTTGGGCCCTGAGGGAAACCCGGAAAGGGGAAACAGAGGGGGTTGAGGACAGGGGGAGGGCCGCTAAACCCGACCCCGGGGCCCATGCCAACAAAGGGGTTTTTGTGTTGAGTTCCCACCGAATCTTGGGGGGGGTTTTGTCAGAGGGGGTTTTCATCTGGGGGGAAAGGGGGATGCCTGTCAACCAATCAAGAACCATTGGGTTGTTAAAACAACAAAACGGCCCCAAAGAGACACGGCAGTTGTGGGCTCCCCCGAGTGCCCCACTCCCGCGGCCCGCCCCCTTGCTGGGGCTGCCGACCTGGGCCTGCCCCCGGGAATTTTTTGTGCCACCCCAAATCCCCAGGTCCCCAGGCCTGCCCCCTTTTGGTCTGACATACTGTTTGTTCAAAAAAGTACATAATGTTTGATGAAGTTTTCTTTTTTCGATAAATACACACCCGGGGATTTGACTCCAAATGAACCAAATAACAACCCTTTGGGTTAACCCCTTTGGGTATAAATTGGCTCCACAATGGCCAGGAAAAATTTTTTGATGTGGGGTTTAAAAACACTTTTTGTATTTTATGAATGTTAAAAAGCCCCAAAAGGCTTAAAATTTAAACCCTTGGTATGAATTATGCTACAGGCAAAATGTCTTTTTGGCATGAAAAAAAAAATTTTTTTTTAGGGACCACCCAAAAGCAGAAAAACGTTTTAAATTTTAAACCCCCCCGGGTCTAAAATGCGGGAAAAGGAAAAAAGGGCAAAACCCCAAAAAAAAGAAAGTGGTTTTTTGGGGCTGTAAAAACGCCCGTTTTTTTAAATGAAATACAACAGGGGAAAAGGCTTAGGGTAACCCTTGGGTTTTTCAATGTTTCTGTGGAAGATAGCATTTTAAAAAAGTTTTATGCGCTGCACTGGACGAACACTTTTGGGGTTCGGGGGTCCCAAAACCCCCAAAATCAGAATTTTGGGGAAAAATAAAAAGAAGCGGGATCTGAGAAAAAACTGTGACAAAAACCCCAAAAATCGGCCCGTTTAAAAAGGGGTTTTTTTTTGTATGAATACTCTAAGCACCTTTTCCCTATCCCTTTTAAAATTTAGAGGTTTGAGCTCCCAGGTCGCCCCAGGGGGCTTAATTTGTGGGGAGGTGACCATCACAGAATTCGCCGGGTTTTTGATTGGCCCTTTATTTTCACCCTGTATGTAGGCTACGCCCCCCTTCCCCCCAGAGTTTTTTTTGCCCCCATGTAACGCCATGTGTCCCCAGCCATCTTATCAATCAAAAGCAACTTTTGTTCCCCCAAATTACTCCAAACTTCGTTTTTTTCGATTCAAAGTTTTTTTGAAATTCTAAACGAATTCCAATTGTTAGAAACAATTCGCCCCCTCTTAGGCAACCCGTTACTTATAACTTTTTTCACAAATTAATTTATTTAAAATTTTAAAGGGTTTTTTTTCTTTGCCTATGGGGATTGGGGGCGGGTTGTTTCGAATCTAGGGAGGAAATTTTCCTTTTCCCAATTTGCACCTTTAGGGAATAAATTTAAATTAGAAAAAATTTTTTTTTAACATTAATTTCTCCCTCCACCACCTAATAAGAGTCATAAAAATTTTTTTTTTTTTCCAAACTTTCTTGACAATTTTGGGGTAATTTTTTTCAAAAAATTTTACAGAATATTTGTCGGGCCAGGCGGCGCTCTGGGTGCCCCGGGATCAAAAGGCCCGCAGCAGCTGAAATTTTCGATCCCACCCGATACACTTGTTTTGGAGCTTTTTTGAGGGGCAGGGCGCCAGCCACCTCCGGACCCGGGGGCGTGTCGCACCAGCCAAAGGGGGGACCCGGGGCTGCTCCAATGCCCACAGGGGTGGGGAACGGGGAATCCCATTTATAAAATCCCCGGGGCTGGAAATGCTGCGCCTGCGATTTTTTCATGGCTGCCTTTTTACCTGTGTTGTTGCCCTTTTTTTGTACCGACCTCAAGCTTGGGTTTTCATGACCCGGCTTGTTTTTGATTTTTGACCTCGCTCCCCGTTTGGCTTTTTTTCCCCCGGGGTTGTTTAAGTTTTATTCCCCCTGGTTCTTTTATTTGTGGCTTGGCGTTTCCCGGATTTGGTTTTTTTGGGACTGTCTGGGCTTTTTCTTTTCCTTTTTTGCCCCGCACTTTTTTTCAGCGCAGGGAATGTCGCCCCCAAAGTTTCCATCTGCCCCTTTTGGGGAGCCCCGTCCCAAATAGGCAGGGACGTGGGCTGGGTTCCAAATCAGGGGTCATTTACCCCCCCTTGATTTTTCATTATGCAGGCCGAAACCTTTCTGGCCTTTTTCCCCCCTATGGACCCCATGACAGCTTGGCGGGAGGAGGGGGGCAGGGCTAACCAGCTTTGTCCAGGATCTTTGGGGCCCGGGGAGGAAACAGAGGGGTCTACTCCAAGTCCCGGAAATGTCCTGCACTACCTTCCCCCCCTGTGGGGGCCTCCCAAACCCGTTGCCTGACGGTTCTCAGCAAAAAGGGGGCCTTTTTGGCATTTTTTTGAAAAGGGGTTGTGCAGTATTTTTGGGGTCCGCCCACGTACCGTGGGCCAAAGAGGAGCCAAAAAAATGTGGGGAAATTGTTATGTTCCCCTTTTTTTCAGGGCCACCCTGGAATTGGGGGCATTTCGGGTTTCCACCTGATTCGCATTTAAATGTCTTCTGTGGACTGGTTCTTTGGCCCCCTTAGGGGGAATTTTTTATGACCCCGGGGTTTGGGGGGCTTTAGCTGTAGGGCCCCAGCTGACCCCCTTAAGGGAAAGGGTTTAAAAAAATGTGGGGGGAGTATTGCTCCGAATTTCGGCGTGGTTTTGTTCCGGGCCCGGGTGGAAAGACCCCCGGGTCTTAGATGTCAAATTTTGGGCTAGGGTTTTTTCTGACAAAGTGAAGGATTTTTGGGGGTGGTTTACCCTACCCCTTTTTGGGACTTTTGGGGTTGAGGCTATGGCTTTTGCCCTTCGTCTGCGGGCAGAGGTTTTTTGGGGAGGAGGGCGTCCCAGGGGGACTGCCCATCACCCCGGTGGTTCACTCCATAGTCACTCTCCCCCCACGGTTCCCCCCTATTTAAACCAAAAAGAGCCCCAAAGCAAGTGTGGGGTTCTTCTGCTATTTCTGCTAGGGAAAAAAAAGGGGCCTTTTCGTCATGTCCCGGGAAATTTTGCCTTTTTTGTGGCGAACATGGGCCCGGATCAGGGAATTCTCCAAGGGAAGACCAGGTCGGAAAACCCCTAGCGCCTAGGTGATTGGGGAAAAGGGGAAAATCACCTAGGCGAGCCCGGGGGATTTCCTATTGGGATCTAAAAAATTGTCGGTTTCCCGTTAAAATTTCATACTTGTCGCTGTTGGTTTTCGGAGTAAGTTTTTGGTTTTTTGGTCAGCTTCCTTTAAATTTTTTTTTTGCGTCTTTCGTCAAATGTCTAGGCCCCCCCTTGGGGGGACAGCCCATCGATTCTCTGCGGGTTGTGGCTATTGATTTTAAAATCCACTAGCTCGGGGGGAAATCCCCAAATTGTACTTTTTAGCTGGAGTTTGGGGGTCAGGTTCCCATTCGGGATTGGAAAAAATGGGGATTTATTTTTTCATTGGGGGGGGCGCCCTGCTGATGTGGGGTTTTTTTGCTGCGCTGGCTTCAGAAATATAAACCCCGTGTTTGACTGGAATTCAGGTGGTTTGCCCGGAAAATTTAAAGGGGAATTGTCAATGGGGGACCAACCCGGGGGTTTTGGGGGGTTTACAAAAGTCCCCCTTTCCTTAATTTGGGCCAAAACTGAGCTTGAGCAGATTCCTGTTTTCATTGTTTTACTTTGCCCTGCAGGAAATTTTTTCAAAAAAACAGTCGGGGGGATGTACCCCCCTCTAGATTTTTTTCGGGCCCCGTGCCATTGGGCCCAAATTTCCGGGGGTGGTTTCCCAAAGGGGAGGGGATATAATCGTTTTGGGGCCAGAGAGACTAGCCCAAAGAAACCAATAATTGCCGGAAAAACTTACAGGGAAAAGGCATATTCCGGGCCTTCGGTGTCTCCCCCTGGGTGCCGGGTTTTTCTTTGTAAAGGGAAAAAAAAGGGGGGGCCTCCATCCAATGCATAGATTAACAAAGAAAAAAAATAAAAAATGGGAAAAACCCAATACCCGTTACCCTTGATTCCCTGATAGTTTTAATCAAATTTCCCGGGAGCAAATGGTTTTCCAAGGTTGGAAACCCTTTGAGGGGGGGTTGAAACCCCATCTGTAAACCCAGAAGGGGGATGAAATGGAAAACCGGTTTTTTTAACAATTGAAGGGCATTTTTGGGGTTTCTGGGTGATGCCCTTCGGGTTGTGTAAAGGGTCCCCCACGGTGTTCCCGAACCCGGTTTAAAGATGTTTTCCGTTTAAATCATTGGGTTGTTGTTAAAGGTGTTTACCTTTGGGTGAAAATTTTTAAACTATTCGGAAAAATTGGGTCCCCCGTTAAACCGTACGACAGGGGATTGCAAAATCCCGAAAGGAAAAAAGTTTGGGTTTTTCAAACTTGAAAAATGTGTTTTCGGGGTGCGGGAAGGTACCTTTTTCTTGGGTTAAAACCCGCTCCCAACTCATTTCGTAAGGACCCCGGTTAAAAATTCAGGCCCCTTCTATTGGTTTCCCTCCCTTTATCTCTGAAGGCCCCCGCAGCGGTTTTTCCCTTTTGGGTTTTCTAAAATTATTATCGTAAAATTTTCATTAAATTTTTTTTTGTTTTTGTTCGGGGCCCTTTGACTGACTTTGGGAAAGAAGGGGGGAAGCGAAGTTTTGTAATTGTCAACCCGGGGGGCCCTTGAGGGGATTTGGGGAAAACTTAAAAAAGTGTTTTGTTTCAGCTTCTGGTTTGGGTTCAAGAAAATCCTAGTAAACACTTTGTCGTTGAGGTGTTTCTTTTCGAGTATGGCGGGGGGGGGTTTGGGGCCCCAGGGGTTTCTCCCATTTAAATAAACCCTTCGCCCCTTTTGGGCCTTTTTTTTCACCCTTAAAATTTTTCCCCAAACTGAAAGGGAAATTTTGGTTGGGGGAAACGGGAGTGTTGGCTATTAAGTGGGCCCCTTAAGAGGGTAGCGGAAACTTCCCCCGGGAAAGGGGCCCCAAACATCAAGGCCCCCCCCGGGGCCTTAATGATCCTAAAAACCCCACCCCTTTTTTTGAGAGTGTTTAAAAAATTGAAAACCATTTCCAGGCCTTTTTGGGGATTATTTTTTAAAGAAATTTTAAATTTGTTGTTACTTTTCAAAAACCCGGTTCGGGAAAAAAGTGAAGGCTGAAGCCCCCTTTTCCCCAGAAATTTTGTGCCCCCCCCCCACAATTTCCCCAAGGTTCCCCGGGGGTCCCCGGCCACACTATATTTGCCCCAAGGGGCCCGTTTTGCTCAGCCCCATTTCCCCTGATTTAGCCACCCGAGATTTTAAATCCCAAACCCGGTTTGGGGACCTGTAATTGTCCTGTTTTTTTAAGGTCTTTGGCCCCCTCAGTTTTCCGGGGTTTCAAATATTTTAAAAGAATTTCAGATTCCCTGTTAATTTGGGCATCCCGGAGAGTCTTTGGCACCAAAAAAAACTTTTTTTTCTCGTATTTATGGTGGCCATCATTGCTTTTGTGATGTTGGGGGCCCATGGGGGCCAAATTGGGGAAGGGCTGCACTTTTTGGGTAAGGTTCCAGAAAATGTCCTCCCGGTGAATATGCCCTTAAAGACCCTGAAGTCCCTTGCCCAAATCTCTATGGTTTTCCCTGGGAAAGGGCCTTTCCCCACCTCAGAGGGTAATTTTCAAACTTGTGCCCCTAAAAGGGGGTTACCGTCGTCTCGAAAAAACCCTTTCTGAAAATTTTTATCCAAAAAAATATTGTCAAATTTATGGGTTAACGGAAATAGAATTTTTTTTGACAGAGGGGTTAGTTTGGGGTTTTTTTTTTTGAAGCCCTTTGCCAAAGGCTCTGGGTTATCATCCCCGTCCTTCTCTGCCTTTTCCCCCCAGAGTCCCAATGGGGGAGGCCCGAGAGGGTAAATCAAATGGTAACACAAAAAAAAATCCGGTTTTTTTGTATCTGATCAGCAGGTTTGACTGGGTTTAAAATATTTTCGTTGGGTTGAATTTTGGTTTTCACCCCCGCCAGGCGTCATTTTCCGTGCCTTCCCTCTGATTAAAAGTGTTTGGTTGTTTTTATCATTAAAAAATGGTTGCCAGTCTGGGCCCAAGTTCAGGTAAACTTGGTTAAAACCCAGAATTTCCCGAAAAAAAATTCCAAAGGGGGGGGTCTTTGTTTTTCAGAAGGTTTGCCCTTTTTGGGGGTAAATTAAAGGTTTTTCCATTTGGAAAATTTTGCGATTTAAAAAAATTTTTCCCTTGGGGAAACTCGCGCCCAGATTCGGGAGGGGCCCCCTTGTAAGGGTTTAGGAGGTGGTTTAAACTGGTGGTTATCGCCCGAAATTAACCCCTTTTCCCGTTTTTTAACATAACGTTTTCCCTTGTTTAATTCTTAAAGAGATTTATTTTAGCCTGTGCTCCTCCCCCTAGACCTCCTTTTTCCGTTTGCCCAAAAGAGGGGGAGTTTGAAAAAATTTGAAGTCGCCCCCTTTTTTTTGGGGTACTCGTGAGGTCCAAAGGTCACTGCATTTCCCGGTCCATTGGAGGGGGTTTTGGTCTGAGGTGAGATGATGGGTTTCCCGGGGAAATCCATCCCTGCCCAAAAGGTGTTTAAAGGGGAAATTTCCAAAGAGTCTCCCCCGGAAAAAACCCAGAAACCCGGGGAAAGGGGCTTAAAGGGGCCCCCCCTTTAAAAGGGGGGGGATTTTTGTCAAGGGGGAGGGGTGGCTCAGGTGCAGGGATCCCAAAAGGCATGCGGAGCTGAAATTTGCCGGGTCCCCCTTTTGATAACACTGGCTGGCGCACTGTGAGTGACAGGGGGCCCGCCAAACCAAGGGCAGGGGGGAGGGGGTCGCCCCCCCCCGCCAATGGGAGGACCCAAAAACGGGCCGCCTTCCAATAGTTTCCGGGGTGGTATGGGAATCCCAAATTTTAAAATTTCCCCGGAGGGTGAGGGCGCCCCCATGCAATATTTTCCTGGCTTTCCCTTTTCCCGTGTATTTTGTTGTTTGGTTAACCGTGGGACCGGGGCATCGGCCCTTTTTCTCCTGACCCCGGCTTGTTTCTGATTTTGTACCTCGCCCCCCCGTTTGGCTTTTGACCCTTTGGTTTGTTTAGGTTTATCCCTATAGTTCTGTATTTGCTTGGCGTTTTGGGTTTTTGGTTAAATTTACCCAGACCGTTTTGGGTCTTTCTTTCCTCCTGACGGGGCCCCGACTTTTGCAGTGCAAAGGGGCTGTTGCCCCCGTTGCCCCTAGGGCAAACCGTCAAGTAGGGAGGGACCCGAGGGGGTGGGTTCCAGTCAGGGCTCATGTACCTTCCCCTTTACGGGGGCCTTTTTCTTTTTTTATTGGTGATATTGACCTTTCCATTTAAAATGCACCCGGGGGGAAAACCCAAAAAAAAAACTTTTTGGGGGTAGGAAATGTGAAAAAACAAAAACCTCACCTTGGGCCCATTTTTGTGGATTTTGGTGTTTATAGAGTTTTATGCCCTTTTTTAAAAATGAAATGTTTTGTATTTAATTTTAGGTTAGTTTCAATTCCTTTTAAATTTCAAAAATTTGGCCCGAGTTTTTTTTAAAGTTTTTAGTCCCTTTTAAAAAAAAAAAGTAAATTTGTTTTTCCCCGTGCAAAAATTTTGTTTTCTATTTCATTTTTTCAAATAAAGAAAAAATTTTTTAATTGATGTCTTTTTTTTTAACGTGGGAAAACCCAATGATGTCTGACTTTTTATATTTTTTTTTATTTGTAAAATTTCAGAGGAGGCGTTTTGAACTTGTAAAATTTTAAGGGGTGAGTTTATATTATCGAGAAAAAGTTTGAATTGGCCCCCGGGTTTTTTCGTTTTTTCGGAATTTTCCGATGGATCCCCATTGTTTCTAAATTTAAAATCTTAAAAAAATAATCATTATACGTTTACTAACGCCCCCTTTTCGGGTTTTCCCGTTTATTTTGCGGGGCCCCCCCAATCCCGTCGAGCATAAAAACTGGTGTACGACGTCAGCCGGGGGAGCGCTGTTGGGATTTCTCATTGGCTGCAAAAAAAAAACACAGGGCCTGTTTTATGTATAAGACTCCCTTTCCTTGGGTTTAGATTTATTCCTACACTATTCACTTCAGAAACAACATGTCTCGTGCCTTTTTCCAATAGCTTTTTGTCCCCAGCCCAGAGGACGTCTTTTTTTTTTAAGAAAACCATCCCTTTTTAGCTGTTGGGAAACTTTGGATATAGTTAGATAAAAGAGAATTTTAGTTTTATTTTTGTTAGAGGAAAGGCTTGTAAAGAAACATAGTGCCTTTTGGGGGCAGCCAGGGGGTGGGGGGCCCCCTTTTTGCCATAAAAATCTTTCACAAAAAATTTGAATTTTAATTGGTAGGGTGGTTTAAAAAAGGTGAATCCTTTTTTTAAAAATCCTAATTTTTCAGTTTTCAGAAATTAAAGTTGCCCCCAAATTTAAGGAATTAGGTAAATTTATAGGTCCTGACCTTTATTTGTCACCCAAAAACCTTTTTGTAGGGGGAAGGTTGAACCTTGCCTTTTTTTCTTGCCTGTTGTTGTCAGGGTTTTTTGGGGCCCCTCTTTGATTATAAAGTTTTTGGTAAAATTTTTGGAAAGTTTTCCCAAAAACCCAAAATTGTGATGCATGTCTTAAATTTTAATTTTGGGCAAGTCGTGGAAAGTGGGGGGGCGCCCCCTTTTTTAGGGGGGTGCTCTACCCTTTTGGGTGGGTTTGGGTTTCCAGTTTTTTTAACCCCATTCAAACAAAAGTTGCCCCTTTGAAACCCCAAAAATTAAAATTTATGACCTAAAACCTTTAGTAAATCCCCGGAAAAATTATTTGTAAAAGGGTGGGTTATGTGATGTTTGATAAATTTCATCTGTGAAAAAAAATTGATATTTTTTAAACTTAAACCCCTGGGGGTTATTTTTATTTCCCGTTTTTATTGTGGGGGATTTTAATGAAATAGGTTGAAATTTTTTCCATGGGTTTTTAATAGAGTTTTTTTAAAGGATAATTTTAATAAAAGTTTTTTTTTATACTAGAATTTTTTTTTTTCTGTGAATCGTTTACATTTTGCAGGCTCACATTTTAAAACCTAAACTCTAAAATTAAAATGCATATTAATAGAAATGCCTTTTGGGTTTGGGAAAAACATTTTCTCGGTGACCCAAAAAAGTTAAGGGTTTTTGAAATTTTGGGGTTTTTGGTAATTTGGGATAAAAACACCGTCTTTTAAAATTTTTTTTGTGTCAAAGGAGCTTTTGGGCCCCACAGGTTCAGGGCCCCCCTAGCAGCTGGGTACCGCTGCCCCCCTTTCCCATAGCCGCGTCCTGCTTGCAAGATGTCCCTCATCTTTTCAGTTCGTTTTGAAAGGAAATTTTTTTTTTGGGCCTTTTCAAATTTTTTTTTTGGGGGCCCCTTAGAGCCCAAATTTTTCTTCACTAAGTTGTTCCACGTATCCAGTTTAGTTTTGTGGTAATTATGGGTTTTTCCTTTCCCTGTATAAATATAAAAAAAAGGAAAAATTTTTTCCCATTGACATTTAATAGTAGAAACCCCGGGAAACCCAAACCCCACTTTGAGGTAGACTTTCTAATCGAAAATAGAAAAATTTTTTTACCGGGGTCGCCTTTATCCCCATTTTAAAAAGATTCAAAAACTTTTTAAGGGGCCCAAAACATGGGGGGGGGCATTTAGAGTTGTTCTGGGGGGGTTTGTCGCCCCCACCTCGTAAAAATTTTTGGCAATAAATGTATATGAAAAGGGGGGTTTGGAAAAACTTGTCCATTACTGTTCGAAATTTTGGCCCCGATCTATTTTTTGTGTGGGTTTGCCTGAGCCTGAGGGGAAAGTTTTGGAAAAATAGGTTTTTCTGTTAGGGAAAAATTTTTTTATTATTTTTTTTTTAACTTACACCAGTACGATAATAAAAAAGTAATTTATGATAATTCTCGAAATTTTATCAAAATTAAATTATTTAAAATTTAATTTTAAAAAAATTTTCATATAAAATTTAAAAAAATATAATGTCCCAATAATATAAAAATAACTTTAAAATTATTTAAAATTAATGGAATCAAAAACTAATTTTCCTTAAAAAAATAATGATTTTGTTCAATTTTGAATTTTAACTGCATTACATTTAAAATGTTTTTTTGTGCTCCCCACTTTTTTTTTACATATGCAAACCCAGTCCCGCACAGGCTTGTGGACCAGACCCCCAAGCAAGATGATCCAATTTTCTAGTCCTGACATGCTATTCAAAAGCTTTTTTTTTTTTTCCAACTATCTTCCCTTTTTATCATGTTTTTTAGCATAACTAGTGCGCCTAATTTTCCCACAAGGGCCCCCCAAACAAACAGCGAGGTGAATCAACTTACACACCTTTTAAGCACAAAAAAAAACACTTTCATACATTAGGGGCATTTGACACTGAAAAAAAAATGCAATAGCACTTTGATGTTCTGGTTCCATACATGTTCCCTAGGTGTTTTCCCTCGAAAATCTTAGCATCAATACTCATTAAACTAATATGAATCTTTCTTCATACTACTGCTTTTGGGGCTCCGGGAGTAAAACATATTTACCACAAACCGATCACCCAGAGGAATACTTTGTAAACATATCAATACTCTTAGAAATTTAGCTCTTTTAAACATCAAAAAGAAGTCGTTTTGTTAGAAAAGCACAAGCCCCCAAAAGCTGCAAATCACATTTCATTAAAAAATAACCAAATCCACGTAAAGCTTTTTTTTTTTTTCAAGACATCCTCGGGGTTGTAAGAAAGGAAGCTATAGAAACCATCCAAGCCTGAAAAATAAAGGTGAAAAATATTTGTGCACCTTATTCTTGTACAGACGGGGTGGGCTCTTCCCATGTCTTCGGGGAGCACAAAAAAGCAACACAGATGAGAGATATCACACTTTTCATCCAAGTTCCACCTCTGCCCCGACATGAAGTGCACCATCATCCACAAATAAAAGTGGATTCCGGCCATCATTTTCTTTTATCAAGTTTCCTTATCCTGGGGACTTAGGACCGTCTAACTGAAAGGCAGGAATTGTTAGTTAGGTGAAGGACTTCGTAGCATCTGTATCGTTAAGGTTCATTGACTTGACCCGACGTTTGTTTTTCAAGACATAAGGAATCTCAAGAGTCAGGCATTTCCCCCTCTTTTTACAGTCTGGGCTAAAAGACCTCAAACATCGGTAGAACTCCAGGGGAAGCTGCCCCAGGTGACGGTGGCTCAATCGTTTTGGCAACTTACCTGCCATTCACAAACCCCCTATTGCTCATCTGTGCATCTGCGGACCCCAGGGAAAAATTAAACCTGTCAGCAAAAAAAAAAACAAGAAAATTGAAAGGACCAAAAACCCAAAAGGGAGCTACGAATAAGGCATCCTGGCCATTAAGTCGGTTCATCTCTGGAGCCATCTAGGAGGTAGTGTCGGACCTTCTGTAGGTTATTATTCCGCAAAAGGGGAAAGCCAAAATCTTTATTTTATAGAGTGGCAGTCTTTGTCAAATACCAAAATATTGTCTGGTTTGATATCCAGATGCACCCCCCTTTCTGTCCATGAATTCCAGGGACGGGGAAACCTTACTGACATCTCTTTACAGTTTCGGGGAGTCCATCCTGAAATAGAAAATGAGAGGTCGTAACTGAAAATATTACTGTAGGAAAAAGGCTATGGGGAAAGTGTTTCAAGGTAATCCAGGGACTTCAACATAATGGGGTGACAGGAGCAACGATCCCCATGTGTCCTAGCTCCTGGGTAAAGGGAAAAAGTCTCCCTTTTAAAAGGGCGTGCCCAAATTCCAAGGATGTGGGATGGGATGAGAGGAAAAAGGGACATGCTGAACCCCAGAGGAACTAAAAAGCAGTGGTTTTCTTTCGGACAGGAGTTAAAGCCTTTTTTCCACCTTTGTATAAAAGAGAAATAGTTAGTTGTACATTCACCCCCAGATACATCCATTGATCAGATATTAACTAGTAAAATTTTTTCAGAGGCCCCATTGGCCTCTCATGTAACTTTTGTCTCCAAAAGATTCCATTACTTTATAAGCAAGGACTTGTTTATCGAACTGCCCCATTTGATCAATTGGCCCTTTTTTTACCAAATTAGTAAGTCCAAAATTTCCAGACTGGCAAACCGATACACTATTCAAAAATCCCCCCACTATTTGAAACAATGGGCACCACCCTGTTATGATTTTCAAACTATTGCTTGCCTAACAAAGGATGATTGACCCAGGGCCGTTTTTTTGTCTGTTCCATCAGCACCGAACCATACCACCACGTAAACCCCTTCATGATTGGAAATTCTCCTGTAGACTATCTGCTGGAACCCAGGGAAACAAAGGAGACAAGCCCTTCCAGGAAAAGCTGGCACATTGGTTTGTTGAGCCATTGTTCCTGAAAATTTAAAAGGGAGTGAATTTTCACAAAACCAAAGTCCGGAAGGCAAAATCTTGGAAGCGGGTCACTTTCCTCAAAGGGGGGGGACTGCTTTATATGAGGGAGGAAATTGACACAATATAAGCTCCTATTGACTGAGCATTGAAGTGCAATACCCTCATACTAATACACGGGCCTTGAGTGAATTTGCATTTCAAGGGAGTTTCAAAGGTTGAAAAATAGAAGGTGGATGCAGAAGTGTTAGTCTGGGAATAAAGCTATGGACTTTTAAAATGCACTTTTTTAAAGAAGATGGGCAGCGTTTACATGTAGGCAATTCTTTTGTTTGGCTTTGAATGATCCCTTTATTTCAGTAACTCAGTCCGGGGGGAGGCTTATTTTTATGCTGATTTTGCATAAAAACAATCACACCCGTTTTAATTACAAAGGTAACATGGAGTGCCAGTTTCTGCCCAAAACACAAAAAAACCACACATTTTGTTTTTTCACCAGAAATCAGTGGAAGCCAATGAGTCAACCATTTGAAAACATTATTTAAATAAATTTTAAAATGTAAATTTTTTGAAATGGTAATTGTGTGCCTTAAAAATTTACTTTCCATAATACCCAAGTTTTTGCAAAAATTTCCTGAGATGCCAGGGGTAGGCAGTCCCCAAAGTTAAAACCCCCAACTAAAAAATTCACGCATTTTTGGTATATTTTTTAAAATCACTATAAAAAAAAAAAGACAATTGTGTTTTAAGTTTAAACTACAAAATAAATGCATTTTTATTATAAAAACCCAAAATAAAGTTTGACATTCAATGGGGGCAAGTGATCATTTTTTTTAACATCGCAGCGTGTAGTCTAGATTCATTTCGGAAAGGGAAAAACTACGTTACCCGGACCCCCAATACTCTTTTTATAAAACATGGTATTCAATTTTTATATAGACCCCAAAAACAATTTCCCTCCCTTTAAATTAATAATTTTTAAACCCAAAATTTCAAGAAATGCAGCTAATATTTTTAAATTTGGGGGTTTACTTGGGGTCAATGCCTTTTCCCCCAAAGGGAATCCCCGGAAATTTTGCCAAAACTTTGTTTTAGCTGAAAGTAAAATGTTTATTTCCCAAAAAATTTAAAACCACAAAAAAAAAAAATACATTTTTTAAAATTTTTTTATAATAACATGTCCCAAAGTGCGATCATGGGCTTTCCCCATACATTTTTTGAATTTTTTCAAATCCATTACTGGAGATGTTATTTCCCAGATAAAAAGCCGCGCTCTAGGCGGCTGGGCGGCTGGACCACACATTGCTATATTTTTTCCAACTTTTTATATGGGTGGGGGGTTTCTTTTTTTTTTTCCATAAACACCGCCATTTACCTTCAAAAATTTCCCCCAGATAGAAAGCAGGATTTAAAACGGCTGATTTGGTTTAAAAATTACATAAAGTGGGTTTTTTTTATTAATGTAGAGTTCCTTTGTTTGCATTTCCCTGAAAAATTAATTATGGGAATTTAAAATATTGTTAATTTTTTATATTTTTTTATTGTTTGTAAGTAAAATCTTAAAAAATATTTGTAATTTGTAAGTTAATTTTTTTTTTTCCATAAAAAGAGGATCAGGATTTTTAAACTGAAACAAAAACTTTTTGTTGATGCAAAATCTACTTTTATCAACATAATTTACGTTACATTTTTTTAACTTTTGCTTTTCCTGTAGAAATTCAATTAATTTTAATAGTTTTAATGGGATTGAATTTGGTTTTCCTTGTCTAAGCTTATATTTGAACGGGATTAGCCCACACCAACAGGACTCGCTGAACTTAAGTTGACCCAGCGATATTGCTACGTAAATAAAAATCTCAATAATAAAACAACAAGCGTTCGTTTTTTTTCTACCGGGCCCCTTTTAAACACATTATACTAGAATGATCCATGTAACCGATTGAGAACGGGATTTATAGTAGATGCTGTATTGTTTTATTTTTTATGGATACCTTTTAATAGCTTTTATTATCATGTTAATTTTTCACTTAAGGGGGTATAGGGAAAAATGATTGCTATTTTTTTTTCCAAAGGCAATAAGAGTTTTTCTGAGATAAAATTTTGGGTTTCCGGGCCCTATTCTGCCCAGCACAATTCATAAAAGTCATTTATTTCATTGTGGGGCAACACCTACCAAAAAATTGGCGCAAGCAAAGTGTCAAGATGTCGGACTGGCCCCTTTTTGCCATAAAATCTTTCACAACCTACTCATTTGGATAGGGAGGGGGGTAAGAAAAATGAATCGTAAAAAAGTTTTTTAAGTTTTCCCAAAAAGAGGTAGCCCCAATTTTTAAGGGTTAGAGTAAAAAGCTTATTCCTAGTCCTGACCTTTATTAGTCACTAACCCCTTATTAGGAAAAGGTTTAACCTTCCCTTTTTTCTTGCTGTTTCGTCTGTTTCTTGACAGTTTTTATTAAAAGTGTGAATAATTTTGGAAGTATCAAACACTTTGTGATACAGGGCTTTAAATTAATTAGGGGAAGTCTCAGAAAGTGGGGGGCGCCCTTTTCAGGGCGGGGGGGTCTATTTTGGGTAGGTTTTTTTTAGTTTTTTACTCATTTCTACGTTGCTTGAAACCCTCTTTATTGATGACATCAAAAACCGTGAGTAAATTGCGACACATTCATTTGTATGGGGTGATGTGATGTTTTTAAAATTTCACGTGAAATTGATATTTTAAAATACCCTGGGTTTTTTTTTTTATAAACCCGGGTTTGATTTTGGTGATTTTAATGAGAAGGGGGATTTTTACCATGGGAAAAAAAAAAGTTTTTAATGGTAATAAAAAAAGCATATTTTTACTAATTTTTTTATTTTTCTGTGAGTCGCGGGGCATTTGCAGCTCACATAAAGCCTAACCCATAACATGGATATATATTAATAGAGTGTTTTGGATTGCTAAATCAAATCGGCCCAAAAGCTCAGTTTTAGCAGTTTTGGGGTTTTCAGTAAATTTTATAACACCCCGTCTCCCAAAATTTCCTTTTGTCAAAGGAGCTATGGGGGCCCCCCCAGGATGCAGGGCCACACAGCTGCTAAACCCCTGCACCTCCTATGCCACGCTCTTGCTTGCAAGCTTCCCCCACTTTTCAGTTACTATTGAAAGGAATAAATATTTTAGCCTCTCACTTTTTTTTCTGTCACTATTAAGCCAAATTTTTTTCACAAGTTTTCCACTTATCCATTTTACTGTTTTTGATGGAATTTGGCTTTTCCCCACCTGTATAGGGTTTAAAAAAACCCGAACATCTTCTCCCATTGACTTTAATGTGTTCGAGTTTGAATAGAACCGGAAAACCAACACACTATAGTTGAGGTTCTAGTCGAAATAAACTTTTACTGCTCGCTATCTCTACTTAAGAAATGTTACATTATTATCGACAAAGTTGAAATCGGCACAGTTTTTATGTTGATCGAAAAATTTTTGATATGTGATAATAAAATCTGTGCATCATCTATTAAAATCGCGCCATTTTTGGCGCTTCCTGTCATTTTGGCGGCCAGCAAATCAGCTTACAGAATAGAGCAGGGTGAGATGTGTGTGCGACGTCATGACTGGGATGTGTATGGTTGCGATTGGCTGGAAAAATCACATGCCCTTCCTGTTCAGCCTCAGTGTCTCTCAGCGCCTCAGAGCAGTAGGACGTGCGCTCTCCCTGTGTCCAAACAGCTCAGCGAAATTATTCTATTTCTTCACAGAGAAAGCTCTACTGTTAGCTGTGATCCTTACAACTTAGTTAGATTAGAGTTTGGAAGATTTTATGTAGTTAGGTAGAGAATTTTAAAGGAGCATCTACCGCTGTAAAGTCACGGGGGGGGGGGGGAGCGGAGGAGGGGTCCCCATGGGCGAACACATATAAGCTCTATAAAGAATACTGGATAAAGTTCACCAAGACTTAGTGTAGACATTGCAATAGCTTTATTATTAACCGTTTTCTATTGAAATATTTCCTGGATATTGGGCAGCCTGAACTTATATTAGGATACATATCTTTTCTAGTAACTGCAGGTCTCTTTGTTAGGTGCAAAACTCCACTTTAATTATCAGTATACATTTCAGATAGGTGTTCATTTTCAATTTTGCCCATTCCACATTTGTTGATATATCCACCTTGCAGTTAAATTAGAATCCAGCAATTTTGTAGTCAGCACAGGTTGATAGGTGCCAAAAAATACCTTGTATTATCCGAATAAATTTCAGATACGTGTTTTTTGACTTTGGCGCACTACAGCTTTGTTCATTGAGGCACCTTGCACTTAAATGTGAATACTGCAATTTTGTAGTCACCACAGGTGAATTGATAGGTGCCAAAAATACCTTTTATTATCCGAATACATTTCAGATACATGTTTTTTTCACTTTGGCGCAGGCCAGCTTTGTTGATAGATCTACTTTGCAGTTAAATTTGAATCCAGCAATTTTGTTTTGATTTGAGGGATTTGAGAATAGCTGTGATTTGCCGTCTTTTAATAAGAGACTTTCCAAAACTCTTCCATACCTTCTCAAATTTTTATATTTCTGAACATGGAGCGAAATTCAGGTGGTAAGCGAGCAAAGAGGGGGGTAGGACATGGAGGTAGAGGTACGAGAGAAGGTGCTCCTTCCTGTGCTGGCGACAACACGCATGCCAGCGGATCGTCAGTTGCAGGACCGTCAGGCCTGTCATCGCTGGGTCAGGGCCCTGTGAATCTCAGTAACGAACAGCATCGCCAATCTGTCCTTCAGTGGTTAATGCAACCTGCATCCAGCAGTCTTACCTCCTCATCCTCCCAGTCACGGCCACAAATGTCGTCATCAGCATCACCAGCATCCGTCCAACATGAAGCAGCCCAAATGTCAACTCGTGTACCCACCACTGTGGATAATCCATTTTCTGAAGACCTCTTTGATGACAAAATGCGGTTGGGGTCAGAAGGCATGTTAAAAGATCAAGAGGCCAAAGAGGATGATTTTCTCGGCTCTGACGCCCAGTTACTGATGCCATCAGAGGAGGAGAAGGAAGACGGTCAATCGGCAAAAATCCCGGGTGGTCGGCAACGCCATGCAGTCCCTCTTGCTTGTAGCCCGCAGCTCCTGGATGCAGAATGTCAGGACAACAAAGTCACCTGTGTTGATGATGATGACATTGCGGATCCAAAGTGGTCTTTTCAGCAGAATTTGCTTGCGAGCGCTTCATCACTGGACGAGGAGGAAGATGATGGGGTTTTGTCAGTACGGGTTCCGCCTCAAAAAGGGAGAGGGCGGTCGCAGAAATCCTCTGATATGATTACGCCAGCAACGGTCAGCGCAAACCCCGCTCCTCGCTTATCGCCGTCAAAAGGTCCAGGACCTCTCAAGCCTGGGCCTTCTTTGAGCAAGCCTCTGATTCACCCAGCGATGTCATATGCCGCCTTTGCCGTAAACGCATAAGTAGAGTCAAGAACCTTAGGTGGTTAACCACCACCAACATGTCTATTCACATGCAGCGAATGCATGATTTGAAATGGAGGCAACAATTGGCCAAAAAAGGCAAGACCGACGACGGGCCTCCAACCACTGTCACACCGTCTCTCTCCGCCTCCTCCTCCGCCACCACCAAGCTTTCCTCAGCTGCCCATGTCTCTCAGAGTCATGATCAGGGATCAGCCTCTGCTTCAGCCTCTACCGTCGCCCGAGTACCACCAGCACCACCAGAGACCCATCCTACCCCTTCTCCTTCCGCAGTTTGACGCCCTTTGCACGGCGTACAGCGGCCCAGTCTAGCAGCCAGCCTTCTGTCTTCCAGGTTTGGGAGCAGAAGAAACACTTTAACCCAAACCATCCCAAAGCCAAAAGCCTGAAGGGTCGGCATTGCCAGGCTTTAGGCCTTGGAAATGTTGCCTTTCCGTCTGGTGGGACACAGATGGGTTCCGCCACGTCATGGCCCTTGCCTGCCCCCAATACCAGATGCCAAGCAGGCATTTCTTTGCCAGAAAAGCCGTCCCTGCCCTGGCCAGCCACGTGTCATCTAAAATTTCACATAATCTCCAAAAAATTGGGAATCTCGCAAGAGAACTAAGAGTGACTTTTGATCACTATATTTACTATTTTGCCATAGGCAAACTTAAACTCTATCAGTTCTCTATCTATTAAACACTAAAACGTAACTTTTATTATATCTAACTCTTAACCTCTATACACACTATTTAAAAACCTGATCTCTATCCTCATCATTTAACCCTTTTTGCTTCTGAGAGAGGGAATAACTCCCTTTCTATCATCAAGTCTGGTGGAACCCCACCTATTAACAGGAGAGCCTTATATCTATAGCAAAGTACTAGCTTCAGTAAGGGATCCCAAGCCAACTACTTGGGCCGTCGTCCCTAATCTCATAGACACAGAACAAATAAGGCCCCCTTGTGACACCGTCTGCAGCAGGTGACACTTGTAGACAGAGGTGAGAGATCACAATTTAAAACATCATGCCTGACCTCGCCGACATGTTTCGCCAGCTAACCTGGCTTTATCAAGGCTTAGAGGTCCGATCACATGTGGTCTGAGCTCACTTCCTTTTATATCATGTTAGGTAAGGGGTTACCCAAAAAAATGTCAATGTCAATAACCCATTCTCCCACTGTCTGGTCTGGTATGGGCGTTACATAGACGACCTCTTGATTGTTTGGGGTCGTGATGTGGCGTCCATACCAGACTTCATTCAGTACGTAAATAATAATGATGTCAACCTACAGTTTACCTATACTATGGAAACTACAAATATTGCATTTCTGGATATACTGTTAATGGGTGATGTAGAGAACAATAGAGTAATCACCACTTTACATAGGAAATCTACCAGTGGGAACACTACATTACGAGCTATTAGCTGCCACCCTAACCATACTATAAATTCCATCCCAGTAGGGGAATATTACCGTGCACGAGAGCATGCACAATGGAAGCTGATTTTCAAGAACAAGTAAATATCATAGACCATAGACTTAGAACAAGAGGGTACACCAATAAACAAATGAACCGAGCAAAGAAAAAAATACAGGGAAGAACACAGGATACATTGTTAATTCCAAAAAAGTCCCCTAAAAAATGCAACTATGGAACAGTGTGTTCCATTACTTATAGTGAAGAATTCAATCTAATTAAAAAGATCTTCAATAAAAATATAAATATCCTAACACAGGACAAAATTCTTGCTAATTTATTGGATGAAGGGGTACATTTAGTAGCAAAACGAAACAGAATTATAGCCACAGATATATCCTCTAGCTCTTTCTCGAGCACCGTTGCACAAAATAACTGGCTTTCCTCTAAGGGCTTTTTTCCATGCAACAAAAAAAGATGCGGTATATGCCAATATACTATTAAACAGGATAAATTTAAATCTGATAAAGAAGTTGGTAAGAATTATAACATAAAAAAATTCATAAATTGTGACACCAATCATTTGGTCTATGCTATTTTATGTATATCCTGTGATAAAATGTATATTGGCAGTAGCATTCGCAGGCTTAGAACAAGGATTTCGGAACATCTATATAATATTAAAAAGGGCCATATTTCCCATTCTGGGGCAACGAGACATTTCATTGAAAAACATGCAGGATTAACAGAAAGTTTTCGCTGCTACGGCTTAGAGAAAGTTAATAGCCCCAAAAATGGAGGAGACTGGATACACCTCGTGCGCAAGCGCGAGGCGTACTGGATCTATGAATTAGATACTAGAGCCCCGAGAGGGCTCAATTATAGGAACGATCTGGCCTATATTTATTAAGGTAAAGGTTTCCTTTCCATACAGATATATTATATATATATAAATTACAATGGGCACCTTGGTATGTATTATCGTGTATATACACTCTTGATACTTTGAAAAATGTTTATATAGGAAATGACGATCAGGTTGGAGTAACGCCCTTTTCCTTCCTTTAGCTATTTAAATCACTATTGGTGTCAAACGTGTGTGACCGTGAACAAGGGCTACATCTGAGCCCGAAACGCGTTGGTTTCTGGGTCCCCCCTGCACCCTCCTTATGCTGTATATGAATCGGTAATAAACAAGCATTTTCCATCTTCATCGCTGGGTCCCTCCACGTTTATTCTCCAGTCACTCGGTGAGGCCATAACTGCCGCTGTCATCTAGCGGCCGTGTGTTGAACAGCAACCCAAGGGTTCTTGATTGGTTGACTAGGTCATCCACTTCCTCCCAGATGACATCTGACAACCCCAGCCAAGAGTCGGTGGGAACGTCAGACACAACCCTTAGTTGCCATGGCCTGGGAGCGGGCAAGCAGCCCCCACCTGTCCTCAACCTGCCTCTGTCCTATCCAGTTCCCTCAGCCAGAGATCTACGATGTGGTCTGGGCTCAGCGCCACTAAACATCGAGGATGAACAATTTGAGGAGGGCAGTCGACAGCTACTTGGCAGCGAAGAAATGGGGCCAATATGCCCTGCTTCTTGCAGTAGGTGGCAAAGTATAGATGTGGAGAGTGGCATGGGAGGTCTTGTTGTGAGAGGTCAGCCTCTGCATACCAAGACCGGTGATGAGGACAGCAGTGATGATAAAACACAAATCGATGATGATGTAGCCGACCGCACCTGGGAGCCGGATGAAGCAAGGGCTTCATCATCGTCAGGAGAAGAGGGCGTCAGCTTGCGCGTCAGGCAGCGGCGCAGCCAGCAAGTGGGTTGTGTGGCCATGAGTCAGCAGGGTAGCAGCAGTATGAGGTCAGGAGCCAAGCGGCCACGGGGTAGAAAACCCATTTCGCAGGTCCAAGAAAGTAGCGGCACAGGGGCTCAGAGAGGCAGCGGCGGCAGTAGTCACTCAGTGTGGAGCGCTGGTGGTAAAATCAGCTACTCGGCGGTGTGGCAGTTCTTTGCTAAGACACCAGAGGAGCCGAATATGGGTATATGTAGAATCTGTGGGCAGAAAGTGAAGCATAGCCAGGGAGCTAACGTTGGCACCACAGCCCTGCGTTAACACATGCAGCATCACCATCCGGAGGCCTGGGAGAAACGTGGCTCAGATGTAGTTGTCCATCTTGCCGCCGCAGCAACAGCAGCATCAGCGCCCAGCGGCACACATGCCATTGCAGCCAGTCAAGGCTCCACCACCTCTGCAGAAGGGAGCTGTTTCTCTTTCCATCATCTCCCGGTCCAGATGCTCCTGTTCCTCGCTACTCAGGGCCGCCAGCAGTCATTCAAATGGCCAGTCGCTAACTTTGTTCCAAGGGGGGGGGCGCGCCCCCCCCCCCCCCCCACCCCGGGGGGGGGGGGGGGGGGGGGGGCCCCCCCCCCCCCCCCCCCAGGGGGGCGGACAAGCCCCCCGCCCACGTCTGGAGTTGTAAAACTCGGTCAGGGCCAGTACATGTCCTTTGCGGCCCACGGGTGGGGAAATTTCGATGTGTGGCTTTCTCCGCGCCAACTGCAAATGGGAAAACCTTTGGTGGGACCGGTCCCTGCCCAAGGAGGGATGGTCCAGGGCCCCCTGCATAGCGCACGTGTTCAATCGGGTTGGGGAAAAGGTTCCTGAAGTCTTCCACCGATCTTCAGAGTTTCTGAAAAAGGCCAGGAAACTGTGCTTTACACTTCATCCATTCCTATAAAGCCAGGAACACCCCCCTCGAGTTGCAGTGCAGAACGGCACCCCCCCAAAACACTCTGATATGCGATGTTTCCACCCGTTGGAATTTCAGCCTGCACATGTTGGACCGACTGTATGAAAGAGAAAGGCCATTAAAGATTTTTTGATATCCAGGCGAACAGGAGTACTCCCCCGTGTAACTTTTATGTCAGCCAGTGGCAGCTCATGCGTGCACCTGCCGTTTGTTGAGGCCATTCAAGGAGGCGACGTTATTTGTCAGTCGCCAAGGGCTACGGAATGAATAACTCATTCCACTGCTTCATGTCTGGAACTGATGCTGAAAAATCTGTCTGGGGAGGGGACTCGAGGCGTGGGACTACATTCGCGGCCACATGAGTCCTGGTGACTGAATGGAGGAGGAGGAGGACATTGGAGCAGAAGCATTTTCTGGTGAAATGAGTGGATTTTCTACCCAGGTGACAAGAGAGGAGGAGCAGGAGCAGCTGGAGGAAGTAGATGGAGATGAGGAAGACGAGGCAGATGACCCGCAAGCACCGTGGCAGTATACAGTGGAGAAGGAGGCAGGGGGCCTCTCGGAGTCACTTGTGCAGATGGCCCGCGCATGCTGATTTGCCTGGCTAGTGACAGCCGAATAGTCAGCATCAGGCAGAGGGATGACTTCTGGCTCTCCACCCTATTGGACCCTCGCTAGCAGTCCAAAATGGGAGCTTTTTTCCCCAGATGCTGAGAGGGAGTACAAACTCAAATACTATAGGGAAATCCTCCATAGTCAGTTGGCCGCTGCCTATGTGCGGCATCGTCCCTCCTCTGACAGGTCTGACCGGAGGGTTCTTCAGCGCTCACGTACTTCTGCCACGGCTGCTGGGGGAAGGTGGGGGGGTAGAAGCAGTACCAGCTCCATCAGCAGCAACCTAAGTCTAGAGTCACTGATGAGCAGCTTCCTTCACCCGCCTAGTGATGAGGGCAGTCGCCAGCAGCAGCAGGACCTGGAGCAGACCCTGAACCAACAAGGTGGTGGCCTACTTGGACAGCACTCTGCCACCCCATTTTAGAAGATCCGCTGGACTACTGGATAGCCAAACTGGATGTGTGGCCCGCAACTTGCCGATTTTGCATTGGAGAAGCTGTCCTGCCCGGCCAGTTGTGGAATCAGAGCGGGTGTTCAGTGCGGTGGGGGTCATCGTTCCCCCAAAGGAGAACCCGCTTGTCCCCGGGAAATGTGGAACGACTGACCTCTGTAGATGAATCAGGCGTGGATCGGCCAGGATTCCACACACCAATGCCTTAGGCATCAGATTACATCACCCATGATCCCCTCACCAAAACTTTGAGAAATGAGTCTGGGTTCAAACTACCTGGCCCCAGCCACTATTCTGATGCCGCCACCCGCCTGATGCCACACATCTGCTGCCAGTTTCTCCATCTGCCACCAACCATCTTTACCAGGGACTGGTATTGCCACCAACCTCCACACTCTGTCATTGTGCCACTCTCTGACCTCATTCTGCTGCTGCTGTTGCTCCTGCCGTCACCTCCCCACTCTGTCATTGTGCCACACTCTGACCTCATGCTGCTACTGTGGCTGCTGCCGTGACCTACACACTGTGTCATTGTGCCACTCTCTGACCTCATGCTGTTGCTCCTGCCGTCACCTCCACACTCTGTCATTGTGCCACTCTGTGGCCTACTCCTGTTTTTGCCACCTCCAGAATGTCATTGTGCCACTGTATGACCTCATGCTGCTGCTGCCGTCACCTCCACTCTCTGTCATTGTGCCACTCTGTGGCCTACTCCAGTTTTTGCCACCTCCAGAATGTCATTGTGCCACTGTCTGACCTCATGCTGCTGCCGCCGTCACCTCCACTCTCTGTCATTGTGCCACACTGTGGCCTACTCCAGTTTTTGCCACCTCCAGAATTTCATTGTGCCACTGTCTGACCTCATGCTGCTGCTGCCGTTACCTCCACACTGTGTCATTGTGCCACTCTGTGGCCTACTCCAGTTTTTGCCACCTCCAGAATGTCATTGTGCCACTCTCTGACCTCATGCTGCTGTGGCTGCCGCCGTCACCTCCACACTCTGTCACTGATGTTGCCACCTGAGCCCTCAGCTTGTTTTTTTCCAGCTGTCGCTGCCATGACTTTATCAGGCTACATTCCCCCTTCAGTTTTTTGGTCAGTTTTGCCCTCTTAAGTGCCCAGGGAATTTTATAGTGAAGCGATTCTAAGAGCGGCGGCAGTCATGTGCGTGTCATACTAAAACACAACATTGTATGAAGACCAAACCAAGCTCCCTCTGCATATTTAAGCATGGCACAACGTTCTACAGCACCCTGCAGGCTCTGTGCAGCCTGGAAATAGCTGTTTTTTAACGTGATTCGTCCCGAAGTAATTCGGACCGAAGTTATTTTTGTCGGGAAATTCGGTGAAGTGACCGAACCGAATTTTTGAGAAATTCGCCCATCTCTAGTCGCAACGTCTCGAGTCCCCTGCCCAGACAGATTTTTCAGCATCTGTTCCAGGACATGAAGCAGTGCAGTGACGTTATTCATCCCGTAGTCCTGGCGACTGACAAATAACGTCGCCTCCACGAATGGCCTCAACAAACGGCAGGTGTCACGCATGAGCTGCCACTGGCTGACATCAAAGTTACACAGGGGAGTACTCCTGTCCGCCTGGATAATCAAAAAATCGTTAATGGCCTTTCTCTGTTCATACAGTCGGTCCAACATGTGCAGGCTGGAATTCCAACGGGTGGAAACATCGCATATCAGAGTGTGTTGGGGGAGGCCGTTCTGCCGCTGCAACTCGAGGAGGGTGTTCCTGGCTTTGATGCATGGATGAAGTGCATGCATAATTTCCTGGCCATTTTCAAAATCTTCTGAAGATCGGTGGAAGACTTCAGGAACCTTTTCACAACCAGATTGAACACATGCGCCATGCAGGGCGCATGGACCATCCCTCCTCGTTGCAGCGCGGGCACCATGTTCCTCCCATTGTCCGTCACCATGGTTCTGATTTGCAGTTGGCGCGGAGAAAGCCACACATTGATTTCTTGCTGCATGACGCGGAGCAGTTCCTCCCCTGTGTGACTTCGTTCGCCGAGGCAAGCCAGGTGTAGAACTGCGTGACACCGCTGTGCCCTACACATGTGGTATGATGGAGCAGTACTTGTGGAGGCTGAGATGGTGGTGGTGGTGGAGGAGGAGGAGGCGGACATTGGCGCAGGAGCAGCAGTTTGACAACGTGGAGGAGAAAGCGGCGTCTCCTGTCCAAGTTGTTGGTGTGGCTGGGCAGGAAGCACATTCACCCAGTGGGCCGTAAAGGACATGTACTGGCCCTGACCATAGTTACAGCTCCACACGTCCGCGCTGCCGTGCACCTTGGAACAAACCGATAAGCTCAAGGACTGGCCCACCTTCTGTTCTACATATTTGTGAAGTGCTGGTACTGCCTTTTTGGAAAAGAAATTACGGCTTGGAACTCTCCATCTCGGCTCGGCACAAGCCATTAGTTCTCTGAACGGTGCAGAGTCCACCATTTGGAAAGGGAGGGACTGCAGTACCAAAAACTTGGACAGGAGCATGGTCAGCTTCTGCACCTTAGGATAGTTGGAGGCATACTGTTGTCTCTTTACAATCGCCTCGTTGAAGGACTGCTGGCGCCATGAGTAGTGAGGAGCAGGAGCATCTGGACTGGGAGATGATGGCAAAGAGAAACAGCTCCCTTCTGCAGAGGTGGTGGAGTCTTGACTAGCTGCAATGGCATGCATGCCACTGGGTGCTGCTGCGGCGGCAGGATGGACCACCACATCATGTTTCTCCCAGGCCCCTGGATGGTGACGCTGCATGTGTTGACGGAGGGCCGTGGTGCCAACATTAGCTCCCTGGCCACGCTTCACTTTCTGCTCACAGATTCTACATATACCAATATTCCGCTCCTCCGGTATCTTAGCAAAGAACTCCCACACCGCCGAGTAGCTGATGTTACCGCCAACGCTCCGCACTGAGTGACTACTACTGCCGCTGCCTCGCTGAGCCCCTGTGCCGCTACTTTCATGGACCGATGAAGCGGGTTTTCTAACTCGTGGCTGCCTGGCTCTCGACCTCGCACTGCTGATACCCTGCTGACTCACGGCCACACAACCCACTTGATGGCTGCGCCGCTACCTGATGCGCAAGCTGACGCCTTCTTCTCCTGACGATGATGAAGCCCTTGCTTCACCCGGCTCCAAAGTGCGGTCGGCTACATCATCATCGATTTGTGTTTCATCGTCACTGCTGTCCTCCTCACCGGTCTGCGTATGCAGATGCTGACCCCTCACAACATGACCTCCCATGCCACTCTCCACATCTATACTTTGCCGCCTACTGCAAGAAGCAGGGGATATTGGCCCCATTACTTCGCTGCCAAGTAGCTGTCGACTGCCCTCCTCAAATTGTTCATCCTCGCTGTATAGTGGCGCTGAGCCCAGACCACATAGTCGATCTCTGGCTGAGGGAAACGGATGGGGACAGAGGCGGGTTGAGGAACAGGTGAGGGCCGCTGACCCATCCCGGGCAATGCCAACTAAGGGTTGTGTCTGACGTTCCCACCGACTCTTGGCTGGGGTTGTCAGATGTCATCTGGAGGAAAGTGGATGACCTAGTCAACCAATCAAGAACCATTGGGTTGCTGAACAACAGACGGCCGCTAGATGACAGCGGCAGTTCTGGCCTCACCGAGTGACCACTGCTGCGATGTCCCCTTGCTGTGCTGTGACCTGTGTCTGCTCCAGGAATGTTTGTGCCACTGCCACTCGCAGGTGAAGAGCCTGCCACCTCTCTGTCTGACATACTGTTTGTTCTAAATGTACAGACACTGTTTGATGAAGATATATGTATATGATAAATACACACCCTGTATTTGACTCCAAATGAACCCACTAACAAGCTTGGGTAACCCTTGGATATAAATTGCGCTCCACAAATGGGCAGGAAAAATTTACTTGTATGTGTCGTTTAAAAACACTGTGTATTTTACTGAATATAAAAGTACAAACAGGCTTAATAAACCTTTGGTTATGAAATATTGCTACAGCCAAAATTTCTTCTTTGGCGGTGAAAAGCACCGTTTCTTTTAGTGACCACAACATCAGAACAACGCTTAATTAACCCCTGGATGTAAATTGCACAAAAGAAATGAGCAACCAAAAATTAAGTGTATTGTAATTAAGTTGGATTGTAAAAACGCTGTTTTTTTAAATGAATACAACAGCAACAGGCTTAGATCACCCTTGGATATTCAATGTGCTGTGAGCAGATAGCATTAAAATGTATATGCAGCTGCAGGGGCCCGCACACTGGACTTTCAGTTCCAATACCCACAAAATCGGGAATTAGAACGTAAGAGAGCAGTCTCTGAGACAAGCTGTGACACCCCCCAAAAATCGCTGTATTAAAAGTGAGTTTTTAGTATGAGATATCATGAGCAGCAGCAGCAGTTCACTACACGGGCACTATGAGAGCAGTGTCAACTGCCAGCATCGCGCCGGCTTATTTTAGTGCGGTGACATCACTGAATCCCGCCAGTCTCTGATTGGCTTCATCTCTGCACATGTCATGTAGGCTATGCCCTTCTTCCTCCCAGAGTGCTTTGCCCCATGTAGCGCCATGTGCTCGCAGCCACTTTATCAATCAAAAGCACACTTCATTCCCGCGAAGTACCCCAAACTTCGACTTCATTCAGAATCGAAGTTTTGCTGAAATTCTAAACGAATTCCACTTCGTTAGAATCAATTCGCCCATCTCTAGCTGGATCCAAAATGATTCATCGGACCTGGGCCTCAGTGGATCGGTACCTTCAGAAGAGTTATTATCTGTGGAGCATGAAGATACAAGTGAATACACTTCTGACAGGTGTTCATGCATCTCCATCTGATCGGAGGTTATAATAGTGCAGTATGTGCCTGATGAGAAGAGGAATGAATCCCTCCATCTATTTCTATCACTTCCAGATCTGCAGACGTCTTCAGGTAATATCTTATATCTGCACCGGCTGCTGTGCTTAGAAATGCATTAATGATCACAAGAACAAGCTCATATATGTCTATACACTATATATATATATATATATATTATAATTATATATATTATATATATATATATATATATATATATATATATGCGCTCTCTGAAATGGACACACAGGTTTAGGAGCGCCCCCTAGAGGCCTTAACTCCCCACCAGGGTTGTGTCTGGCACATGTCAGACGACCCTAAACAGAGTTATTACAGAGGGTCTGAGCTCCAGAGAGAAGCAATGCTGATCACCAGTGAGACCAGAACTCCTTCCTACAAGTGGATGGAGCTGTGCACAGAAGGTGGTCATCATGGAACACTTCTAGGCACTTCCACCATCTACTTCCTTCACTTCCCAGCGTCCTCTGCTCTTATGACCCTTCTGCCTCCATTCACACCTTTCTGCCTCGAGGTTTTACCTGAGCCTTATTGTAAGAAGGACAAATCTGGTATCATTTATACAGTGTCCGGAGCGGCGGCTGCTTGTTTGGCTGCTTGGTCTGCACATCTTCCCCCACAGCTCGCGGGTTCTTACTGTAATTACAGCAACCTCTGCAGGCAGCTCTGTTACTTGTAAAATAAAATTCAGAATTGCTTTCCCCGATGACGCGAGAAATCCTGGAGTTTCCCAGATATCACCAAAATCATGAACTGCCCCAAAGGTTTCCCTGGAATCTGTATAGATGAGCTTAGTCCTTTACCTTTTATCCATCATTGAGGGCCTCCGACTGCGCTAGAATCCAGCGGTCACTCATATCAGCAGCTGTAGCTATGTCCACACATTCCGGCCGGGCCACAGACATAGACACCTCAATATCAGCCGAAATTATCTCCACATTATTTCTACAAGAGATTTTGCAAAACTTATAAAACTCTTCTTCTCTTAGGGTCACTTTATAAATAACAGGTAAAGGTTTAGCCCCTGTTGTGCATTTACCCTCATACATGATGCATCGAGCAGTCGCTGGGGAGCTCTGGATTTATCAGGTAACAGGAGATCTACAGCCACAAGCGCGTCTGTTTTCCCTCGGAGATAGATTTGAAGGCCCCTGATGCACAGTTTGGGTGAATGATGAGTTTTACATAACCCTTAATACTTTTTTCATCGGTTCCCAACAAATCCCAATTACTTCCCCTTTATAGCACCAGGAACCAACACAGACTGCAGCATTTTTTGTACATGTAACTGATATATATACCTAGGTGCGGGCCCGTTATCTGATTCTCATGTAGCCAGTGAAGTGATGTCGACATTCCAGGGCTAAATTGCACTCAGGGCGAGGTGAAGAAGTGTTGCCCCCCCACCCGTAACATAATGCGCCACAGTGCGACACATTGCATCACTGTCAACCAACTCTAAAATATACAAAAAGCTTTATCACAATGTGCTACGTATACAACTACTAAATAGTAGTCATACAGTTACCAAATAACACCGCTACACCAACAAAAATCCCAGGCTGATAGTACCAATGTCCTACTAAGACCACATAACACCAGCGACGGAGTAATACCACCACACAGTGATCATATATCACCACCACAAAGTGACTGAATAATACACAATGCCATTACTGACTGCAAATCATTATACAACAACCTATATTACCAGCATACAGTGGTGGATACCAGCTGTACACAGGCTCTGCAGACATATAAATGATTACAGTAAAGTTATATCTAGTGACTCAGGATAGTTGGTCTCTTTCTCTTCTTCTTCTCTATCTGTCCCAGACCAAGATGATGACTTCTCCCGGCCACAACTCTTCACTGTAAAATTTACAAAACAAACATCTTAGACTCCTCACTTTATCAGCACGTCTCTACCAATTCCTATTTCTATACAAACTCCCCATCTATAGCCCCTTATATGGTAGCCATGTAATATGCCCCCTGTAGCCATGTAGTAGCCCCCTATGGCCAGGTAGATGCCCCTATAGCCAGGTAGTAGTCTCTTATAGCGAGGTAGTGCCCCTTATAGCCAGGCAGATGCCCCTATAGCCAGATAGTGCCCCTATAGTAAGATAGATGCCTCTATAGTCAGGTAGTAGTGCCTTATAGGCAGGTAGATGCCCCTATAAGCAGGTAGTGCCCCCTTGTAACCAGGTAGTGCCCCTATAGTCAGTTAGTGCCCCTATAGGCAGGTAGATGCCCCTATAGCCAGATAGTGCCCCCATAGCCAAGTAGTGCTCCCTTGTAGCCAGGTTGGTGCCCCCTTGTAGCCAGGTAGGTGCTCTCGTAGCCAGGTTGGTGCCCCCTTGTAGCCAGGTAGGTGCCCCCATAGCCAGGTAGGTGTCACCTTGTAGCCAGATAGTGCCCACATAGCCAGGTAGGTGACCCTAGTAGCCAGGTAGTGGCCCCTTTGAGCCATGTTGGTGCCCCCATAGCCAGGTAGGTGTCCCCTTGTAGCCAGATAGTAACCCTATAGCCAGGTGGTGCTCCCACATTAGAATATAAATAACATAGTTGCTCCGGCAAGTTAAAAAATGATTAATCTTATATATCTTCCCCGTCATTGGGTGTACAAATTTGTCACCCTTCATTAATAATCTACAACATTGACAAGATAAGCAAGGAAAACAACCTGTTCTGGTCACATTTGGTTTAAAAATATTCTGTCTAGGTTCAGTTGAAACCAGACTGTCCCTAAAATTCCTGGACCGTCTATAAGCCATTCTCGGGGATACAGAGAACTCCTTAATCTGTGGAAAATTGGTTTTTAAAATATGCCAAACCTAAAGAATTAAATTAAGTATCTGCTGAGAACACTTATTATAAGTGGTAACACAAGTTAGATGTGTATCAGGAGAATCCTTCTCGTTTGGTTTAATCAGATGTTCCCTCTCAACTTTATCAAGTTTTTGCCTATGTGTGTGAACCAAAGATTTGGGATATCCACGTGCCAAAAACTTAGACGACATCTCATCCAATCTTTTTTCGGAAAGTACAGGATCAGATACTATCCTCTTAACCCTAGGAGTTTGACTATAGGGCAAATACCTAACCAGGTTCCCTGTGATGAAAACTATTAGTAATCTAACAAGTTGTTCCGGTCCCATAGTTTTTATTAAACAAGTATGACAAGTTGTTACCTTGGTTTATATACCCTAGTGACCAAAAATTGTAGATGTCCTTAAGTGAGTAAAGACAACGTAAATTTAAATGTCTCTGTCTATATTATTCATGAATTGAAAAAATCTTCAAGTTGTTTTCAATGCTCCCATTCCAAATGAAGAAATGTCGTCAATCGAATCGACACCACCCAGTAACAAGACCGAAGTGGCGCGATCTAAAATAAAATTCCCTCAAGATGGATAACATATATAATAGCGTACGTCTGCGCTACATTAGAGCCCATAGAGGTCCCCTTTCTTTTGTTATATAATATTTATCCTGCAAATGAAAATAATTTTCGGTCAAAATAAATTCCCAATAAACAATAAGAAAAACAACATTATCTTGTAGGGTAATCTGACAATGTTTAAAATATTTCCACCCAATGGAGATACCTCTTTTCATGGTCTGATAGATGTTTAAAAATTCTACAACATCAAAGGGAGACACTAAAATGACAGAATCAATAACTGTAAACCCCTTCTGAATTTCAGAAATGTTTGCAATCTTTAATGTATGACGATGCAGAAATGCAAAATCTCTCAACATTTTATCAAGGAAACATTGCTACAGGCTAAAGATTGGAAACTTGTCCTGAGACAATGTGCCTACCAGGAGGTTGGATAATGACTTTATGTAATTTTAGAAGACAATAAAATCTAGGGGTTTTGGAAATTTTTCATGAGAAATCTTCATAAATCCCTAAGCTAATGATTCCTCTCTTCATGGGCTTTAGGTATGATTCGACTAGTTTGGCTTTTAAACGAGAAGAGATCAGAACATAATCACCATATACCTCAGTGTCAGTAAGCTGCCGCGAAACCTCCCAATATATAAGATTATCCATAAGTACAAGGGCTCCCCCCTTTAACACAGGTTTAAAAGTCAAAGATGTATTCATGCGCAATCGCTCATAACCTCCTTTCTTGTTTAGACAAATTATGACCCGATAATACATCAAAATCTTTCTCACAAATTTTTTGTATGCGTTCTTAAGATATTCAAAAGTATTATCACATGAATTATGTCAGAATAGAGGGATCAAAATTACTTTGTTTTTAGACAAACCAGTTTGTGTAAAACAGATAAACATAAGTAAACTATCATCAGTACTTTGTGCTGACTGGTAAAGGAAGAGACAAATTAAGAAAAAAACACTTTAAGCTTGACTTTTCTAAATAATTCAAATAAATACCATTCAACCTGAAACATCCACAGCTTGGGATTAGGACAAAATGAAAGTCCCTAATTCAAGAACATTAAATACAACTCCAGAACAGTTCAGAAGAGGAACTATTAAGCCACTATATCATCTTCCGGATTTGTTGGTATCGGAAATCTTCCCCTCTTCTCACTGTTCACTCGTGTTCATTGAATCCTGCGTTCTGTGCTTTACGCGCCCCCTCTCCAGTCCGCCAGGATAAGGGGTACTCCAATCCTAAAAAAAGTAACGGTTTCTTGTGATTTTCTATGGTCCTGACGAATATACACGTTGTTTTCTTTTCTGAGCAAAATTCTTAGATTTTTAATTAGAAATCCTGTTTATAGATCATTTTCTGCCAATAGAAAAACTCTTCCAGTTCTATAAATCCCTCTAAGTCTCAAGCCATTTTAGTCGTTTAGTAAACCTCTAGATTCATATTAAAATGCTCTGAATAGTTTGTTGCACATCTTCTTTATATTATTTAAATCCTTCCCTCAGATAACAAATTGGAGAGAAACATCAAGTTCCTTGAATTTAGTAGAAATAATAGACAGTTCCTTTTGTAAAAATTTCCATATTTTAATAGCATAATGGTCCCTGGCATAATTTTATTTGAAATTGTGTAAATCGTTTGACAGAATTACATCATTCTCTAATAAACAGACTCGGTGTTTAAAAGAGATCACAAACCTCAAGGAATCCGTCAACTTTGTAATATTCTCCCTGGTAAGTAGATGACGTCTGTGTCGATATATTCCTCCTATGTTCATTTCCCATCTTCCTCTTGATATTTTATTATAGAGGGAACTCCAAAAAAGCAGTGTCTCCAGAAATGCCTTGTAAATCCTGTTCACTCATCCCACCGAGTATGTAAAGGTATTGGGAAACGTAGCCATCGTTGTAAATAAATTCAATATATAACTCACTTAACGCTGTGCAAGTTTCGGGTTCCAATGTAGAAAAAAATGCAAGTTGAAACAGCACCAGCAAAAATGTATAAGTGCACGTTCAAAGGCTGAAACAGTCCTGTAGTAAATTCAATGAAGGGAGAACAGCACCAGTACAAACTGAAGTGTTCTATATTCCCAGCAAACGTTTCAGTCTAAACGAGCCTTTTCTCAATCAATCACACAAAGGTGCACACCTGTGTATAAAAGGAAGTGTCAATATACAAACATTATACATCAATGAACAATATTCAATAAACGTGCAATTATACATAAAAATGTGTAAAAGCTAGTGATCAAAATACAGTGATGCTATCAGCGACTTGCATTAAGAAATATGCTATGTGTTTACATGATCAATCAATATTGTAGATAATGTGTTACAGGTTACATAATAAGTACTGAACTAACGTTAATTAGTTTGGGGGGAGAAACACAAGTGTAAGCAATCAAAAAGTGATACATTACAAGTCACGAGTTTGCTCCAATACAATGTCGTTGATGTGACAACCTCACCTGCTCCGGCATACTCAAAATTATCAGTGCGTCTGGCGGAGACATTCACACTTGCGCATGCGCATGTAGAGAGCAGAAACGTCATCTTTTTGCCATTGCGTTCAAAAGACGCCATCACATATTACACACTTGTAGCGATACTGAGAGTCAGATATAATTATCAAGCAACTGCTGTGTCTACACCCAAAAGTAGAGTATATGATCAAACTATCGGGCACTGAATAAAAGCATTATATAACCCCAAATGTTCAAGGAACCACAAATTGGAAAATCACATCGGATTAAGTAAACACTACCCCATCAAGGAACCAATAGGACCTAATGGAGACAAAAACGGAAAAATCCGTCACATCACCCTCAGGCAAAAGGACCGCATAACAGTAAAAACGGGGCGCAACACTTATCACCAACACGCTGCATAAACATAGCTTTGGCCCAATAAATTTACCTTTGGAAGAACACATATACAATTTGCAAAAAGAACAATTTTTCAAGACAAGATTAAATCCGCAGGCCAAGGAGAGACATCCAATCCACATAGCAAGGAGCACGTCGATCACTCAAATCTAAAAAATAATAATAAATGAAAAAAATTAATATATACAATAAAAAACATACATTACCATATATCAAAAATTACATGCACCATTGAGTGCAAACATACTTAGAAGAATCCAAAGAACAGGATACTCAAGAGACTTCATTTATACATATTAGATTATATTTTAAAGTCAATATAAGACCAAAAGAGTCAATGAATTTTAATTAAAAATCAATCAGGGATACTCTACGATATTGAGTGCCTACACCGATTTCCACTCATTTTACCTACTGGGATATGATTCCACAATCCAAAATCTGAGGTCATCAATTTTATGTTAGCTTTCCAAAAATGACTGGATACAGGGGAGATCAATCGTACCCATACCTAATGGTAGACTTGTGTTAGTTAATTACGCAAGCGACATTCTTGAGTGGTCTCGCTCTGCATATAATAATTGATTTCTTACACTTTGTGTTTCATCACTAATTACACGTTAGTTCAGTACATATTTATGTACATGTAACTATATATACACATATATGATGATCAAGTAAACACAAAGCATAATTCTGTAATGAAAGACGGATACATCACGTATTTTGATCAACTAGCTAAACACATTTTTATGTATAATTGCACGTTTATTGAATATGTCATTATGTAGATTACTTGTTTTGTTAATATTGCACTTCCTTTATATACACGTGTGCACCTTTGTGTGAATCTTGAGAAAGGCCTGTTAGAGCTGAAACGTTGCCGATGTGAATAAAGAACACTTCCAGTTTGAACTTTGCTGTCCTCCTTCATTGATTTACTACATGACCCTGGTTCAGCCCTTAGACGTTGCACATTATGATATTTTTGCTGGTGCTGTTTCAACTTGCATTTTTCTACATTGGAACCCGGAACTTGCACAGCGTTAAGTGAGTTATATATTGAATTTATTTACAACGATGACTACGTTTCCCCAATACCATTCAAACTCATAGTATGATGTGAACAGAATCTACAAGGCCATTTCTGAAGACACTGCTTTTTGGATTTTCCCTCTATAATAAATATCAAGAGAAGATGGAAAATGAACATAGGAGGAATATATCGACACAGCTTCATCTACTTACCAATGGGAGAATGATTAAAAAGTTGACCGGATTCCTAGAGGTATGATGATCTCATTTTACACCGATTCTGTTTATAGAAATGATTAAATCTGTCAACGATTTACACAGATATCAAATAAATATGCACGGGACGTTAAGCTTTTAAATAATGGAAAATTTTACTAAGGAACAGTCTAATATTACTACTAAATATCAAGGAACTTGATGTTATCCTCTGTCCAATTTGTTAACTGAGGAAGTTTTAAATAAATATAAAAAATATTGTGCACAAGTCATTTCAGAGATTTAAATCGGATCTAGAGGTACTAAACGACCAAAATGGCATAGAGACTTAGAGGTTTATAGAACTGGAAGAGTTTTCAATTGGAGAAAATAATCTCATAACAGGAACATTAAATCTAAGAATATTTTCTCAGAAAATGGAAAACAACGGGTTACACTACGTCAGATCATGTAAACACAAGAAACCGTTTCCTTTTTTTAGGATTGATACCCCTTTCTCCAGGCGGACTAGGAGAGGGGGGTAAACACAGAAGCAGCTTAAGAACACTGAGTGACTCCGAGAGAAGAGGGAGATTTCCGATACACACAAATCCCAAGCAAGATCTAGTGGTAAATATTTCTCCTTAATGGAAACTGTCTGGAGTTGAATTAAAAGTTTTTGATAAGGGACTTTCATTTTTTGTCCAACTCAAGCTGTGGACTGGTTTCAGGTTGAACTATTTATTTGAATTATTTAGAAAAGTCAAGCTTAAAGAGTGTTTTTTCTAATTTGATTCTTCTTTACCATTCAGCAAAAGTACTGATGATAAGTTTACTAAGATATCTGTTTTACCAAACTGTTTGTCTAAAAAAAAGTAATTGTCCCTTATACTGACAATCATTTGATAAATACTTTGAATCAATCTGTAAGAACTGCATACAAAAAATGTGGAGAACAGATTTGATGTAATATCGGGTCATAATATCGTCTAAACAATAAAAAGGAGGTCCATTGAGCTATTAGCGCAGAATACATCTTCGTACTTTAGAAAAACATGCTGAAAAGGGGGAGCCTTGTACTTATGATACATCATCATATATTGGGGAGGTTTACGCGGCATCGTTACTGACCACTGAGGTATATGGTGTGAATTATGTTCTGATCTCTACTCTCGTTTAAAAGGCCAAACTTATCCATCATAACATAAAGCCCATGAAGAGAGAAACATAGATAGGATTTAGAAGATTTTCTATTGAAAAATTTCCAACAACCCCTAGATTATATGTCTTCCTAAAAAACATAGACATTATCCAACCCTCCTGGTAGGCCCATTGTCTCAGGACAAGGTTCCATCATTAGCCCTTATACAATGTTCCTATGATACAATGTTGAGAATAATTTGCATGATCTGCACGGCTCATACAATAAGATACAACACAATTCTTAAATATTCTAAGGGGTTTTACAGTTTAATGATTCCCGAGCATTTCGTCTCCTTTGATGTTTAAATTTATACACAACTATAGACCAGAAAAGAGCATCTCCATTGGTGAGAAAAATTTGAACATGTCAGATACCCTACAGATACTTTTTGTTTACTTATTGTTTATTGAATGTAGTTTGACCGAAAATTATTTTCATTGCAGCTAAAATTATTGATAAACACAAGAAAGGGACCGCTATGCTCTAATTTAGCTGCCGACATACGCTAATATTTATGTTACCCAGTAGTTGATGAGGATCGAATTTATTTATAAGATCGACCGCCACTTCGTTCTAGATTGGGTGTGTTCCGATTCATGACGAGATTTTCTTCATTGGGAAAAGGGATCATTGAACATCGTGAAGAATTTTTTTTCAATCATGATATAATATAGACCAGAGCACATTAAATTACGAAATGTCATACTCACATAAGAACTACAAATTTTTGGACACTAGGTATATAAAACAAGAACAAACTTGTTATCTGACTGTTTTACTAAAACTACCTGACCGGAAAACAACTTGTTAGATAACAATAGTTTCATCCCAGACCCATGGTTCGGTCTATTGCCCTATGTCAACTCCCTTAGGGTAAGAGATAGTATCTGATTCCTGTACTTTTCCCGAAAAAATATGATGACATGTCGTCTAAGTTTTTTTGGCACGTGATATCCAAATCTTTGTTCAACACACATAGGCAAAAACTTGAAAAAAGTTGTAGAGGGAACATCGATTAAACCAACAAGTAGAAGGATTCTCCTGATACACATAATAGTAGTGTTACACTTATAATAAGTTTTTCAGCAGATACGTAATTTAAATTATTTTTTTATTGACTTAAGTAGTTTTGGGCGATATTATCGACAAAAGTTGAATCCGCACAGTTTTTATGTTGATCGAAATTTTTGAGATCATGTGATAATTTTAGATTACAAATCTGTGAGCATACATCTTTTAAGATCGCTCCATTTTCGGGCTTCCTGTCATGTTTGGCGCCCCAAATCAGCTTACAGAATAAGAAGTGTGGTGGCGAACGTCATTGACTGGGCATGTGTATGTTCGTTTAGCTGGAAAAAATCAGCATGACCTTCGTTTTAACTTAGACACATTTCCTGTTCCTCAGCTCTCAGTGTCACTCAGCGTCTCAGAGCAGAGAGGACGTGCGCATCTGCTTGTGTCCAAAACAGCTCAGCAAAATGAATCTATTTTTTCACAGAGAAAGCTCTACTGTTAGGCTGTGATCCATAAAATTTTAGTTAGAGTAAATTGGAAGATTTATGTAGTTAGGTAGAGAATTTTAAAGGAGCATCTACCGCTGTAAAGTTCACGGGGGGGGGGGGTAGCGGAGGATGGGCCCCCGCGGGCGAACACATACAAGCAGCCTATAATGAATACTGGAAAAGTTTCACCAAGACTTTAGTGTAGACCTTGCACTTCAAATACTTTATTATTACAGTTTTCTATTGAAATATTTCCTGGTGATATTGGCAGCCCTTGACTTGTATAAGGCATACCATCTTTTCAGTAACTGCCAGTCTCTTTGTTTATGTGTCAAAGAACTCCACTTTTATTATCATATACACTTTTAGATAGGTGTATCATTTCAATTTTGCCCATTCCTCCACCTTTAATTCATATTGCATCCTTGCAGTTAAATTAGAATCCAGCAATTTTGTAGTCAGCACAGGTTGATAGTGTGCAAAATACTAGTATTATCCAATAGCATTACAGATACGTGTTTTTTTTTTGCACTTTTGCCCAGTCCAGATTGTTCATATGAGGCACCTTGCACTTAAATGTGAATGCAGCAATTGGTTGTTACCACAGGTGAATTGATAGGTCCCAAAAAAAATACCTGTTTACCCGAATACATTAAGATCTGTTTTTTTACTTTGGCGCACTACACTTTGTTCTTGAGGCACCTTGATTTAAAATTAAACCCACAATTTGTAGATACCAAGGTGAATTGAAAGGTGCAAAAATACCTTGTTTTTCCCGAAACTTTCAATAGTGTTTTTTTATTTTGGCGCAGGCCAGCTTTTTATAATCTCTTTGCATTTAAATTTAAATACAGAATTTTGAGTCAACGGGGTGTTTGAAAGGTCCCAAAAAAATCCCTTGTATTATCCAAACATTTCAGATACGTGTTTTTTCACTTTGGCCCGGCCAGTTTTGTTGATAGACTATTTTACATTTAAAATTTTAAAATACACAATTTTGTAGTCACCACAGGTGAATTGATGGGTTTCCAAAAATACCTTGTATTACCCGAATAATTTCAGTACGTGTTTTTTCACTTTGGCGCAGCCAGCTTTTTTGTAGATCTACTTTGCAGTTATATTTGAACCCAGAAATTTTTGTTTTGTTTTGAAGGTTTTGAGAATGCTGTGATTTGATGTCTTTTAAAAAGAGACTTTCCAAAACTTTCCATCCTTCTAAAAATTTTATATTTCAAAACATGGAGCAAATTTTAGGTGGTAAGCGAGCAAAGAGGGGGGTGGGAATGGAGGTAAGGTAGAGAGAAGGTCCCTTCCAGTGCTGGGCAACACGCATGCCCGGGATCGTCATTGCGGACCCTCAGGCCGTCATCGCTGGGTCAGGGCCCTGTGAATTCAGTAAACGAACAGCGTGCCAATTGTCCTTCAGTGGGTTTTGCAACCCGCATCCAGCAGCTTACCCCCTCGTCCCCCAGTCACGGCCAAAAAAAAAGTCCATCAGCATCACCCCATCCGTCCAACATGAAGCACCCCAAAAGTCAACTCGTGTACCCACACTGTGGTAATCCTTTTTGAGATCTTTGATGACAAAAAGCGGTTGCGGTGAAGGCATGTTAAAAAATCAAGAGGCCAAAGGATATTTTCTCTGCTCTGACGCCAGTTACTGATGCCATCGGGAGGAGAAGGAAGCCATCAATGGGCAAAAATCCCGTGGCCGGGTCCGGAAAACCCTTTGCGGGTCCCTCTTTTTTGTACCCCGCGTTTCCCTATCAGGAATGTCAGACACTAATAACCTGTGTTGATATGATATGATAAACTTTTCAGATCCAACGGGGTTTTTTTCAGCAGAATCCAAAAATGGACGAAGGGCCCAACCCCCCTTTCGCTCCCACCCCAAAGAGGTGTTGCCCCTCCCAGCAGCCGCTTCATATTTTGAGGGGCCCTTTAAAGCACAGCTGGAGGAGTCATTACAACAAACGCACCCGGGTTTTCCACAGAAAAAGGGGGAAACGTTTTGATTTTCACCCAAAATGAATCAGGCAGGGAAACTCTGATAAAGTTGGGGCCCCCCAAATTCCCGAGGTCCCCATTAGTTCCCGGTCTATTTCCCACTTTCCCTCTTCAAACAAAAAAGGCCCCTTTTTTAAAAAAATTTTTTAAAAAATGATAAATTTCTTACTGCAATTTTTATTCTCTTTTCCCCCAAAAGTTCATTTTGCTGGTTTTTGCAGTGAGGGAACCCGTAAAAAACAGCAAGGGTTTTATGACAACAATGAAATTTCCTTTACTCACTTTATCTTTAAAAAGTTTTTTGCATTGCAAAGGGTTTTTAGGTCATGTGCTTGTAAAACAGGGTATTTAAAAATGGGGCCCTTTTGGGAAAAGAAAAGTGGCCTTTTAAATTTCATTTCCCCTCACAATTTGTAATTTTTGGCTGAGAATCATATTTAAAATTTTTGGGGTCAAGAGCTTTAAGAAACAGCAATAAAAACAATCCTTTGGGGAAAAAAATTTGGGTTTTTAAAAGGCATTTTTTCCCTCACAATTTTTAAAAAAGTTTGGGTGAAAAGTCCCTATTTAATTTTTAAAAATTTTTTGGGGTTTTCCCCCTGTAGCTGTGAGATACACAATAATTTATGGTCCTTTTGGGAAAAGAAATGGGCTTCTAAGTGGGATTTCCCCTCACAATTTTTAAAATGGCGAAAGTCCCTTTTTATAATTTTTTGGGTCATACTGCTTTTAAATTTCCCGCCCAAAACTAAAAAGGTCCTATTAAAAAAAAAATTTTTTTTTCTAAAAAGACAATTTTTTCTTTACAAAATTTCCAAAAATGGGTCAAGGGTCATGCTTTGAAAATTTTTTGGGGGATTTTTCTTTTGAAATGCAGCTAAAACTACAGGCCTATTCAAAAAAAGTTGTTTCTAACAACATTTTTTTTCTTCACAATTTTTCAAGAGTGGCTCAAGGGGGGGGCTTCGAAACAGGAAAGGTAGGACACTTTTAAATTTGGACACATTTTGAAAAATGACTTGTTTTTGAAAGATCTTTAACATAGCTATATCCCGTTTTGGGAAACAACCCTTTTAATACAATTAAAAAAAGAGAAACAAAACATGGGGGATTCCATCCTATTTTAAAAATGTTTTTTTAAATTTAAACTACAAAAAAACTTGCATGTACAAAATACTGGAAAAAAATTTTCCTCTAAATTGACAAGGGAGGTACAGGAAAACTTGACCAGATGTGGGTTATTCAAGGACATGGATAGGAGCACGGACAAGAAAAAAGTACAGAGACAATTCCTCCACACGTTGAGTAAAATGAAAAAAGAATCCCAAGAAAAAGGGGCACCTGGGGAACAGAGCTTTAAACCCAAAGCCGGGGGTCCGCACTCATACGGAGGGGCAAGCGCTACCCAGGGCAGGTATAGCAATGTCCCCGTTCAACAAAAAAGGGGTTGAAAAACTCTTTTCCCCGCACTTTTTAATCTTGGGTTGAAAAGGTTTAATGGCATTCCGCATACAGGACAGATAAGTTAATGTCCCTTCAACTAAAAAGGGGGGTTTTAAAGACCCTTTTTCCCCGGAACTTTTAATTTGGGGGGGTCAGACAGGTTTAATGGCATACTGCGGGCCAGGACAGGGAAGTCAAGGTCCCGTTCAACAAAAATTTGGGTTTAAAGCTCCTTTTTTCCGGGCCCTTTTTTAAAAGTGGGGGTCATGCGGTTTGGGGGCTCACTGTGGCCCAGGACATTATAGTCAATTCCGTTCAAATAAAATGGTGGTTTAAAGACTCCTTTTTTCCGGGACTTTTAAATCTGGGTCAGCAGGTTTGGGGGTCATGCTTCGTTCCAGGACAGGGGTAGCAATGTCCAGTTCAATTAAAATGATGGTTCAAATCTACGCCTTCTGGCACTTTTAATTTTGGGGGGGGCTGGTTTAAGGTAAGCGTGGTACAAGACAGGGGAAATGAATGGTGTGTGATTTTTTTTCTGTGGGTTTTATAACCTAAGTGTGTTCCTAAATGTAGCACGACCCTTTGACTGTTGTGGATGTTAATTTCCCGCTTTTCCAGCCCTTTGGGTGAAAAAATGAAGTGTTGTTGCTCTCCCATAGACTTTAATGGTCATCGTCAAATTACTATCGACATCGACTTTTTTGTCGATAAAGGTGACTACACCACGACCGATGTCGATGGCCAATGTATTCGCTCAACACTTCAAAGGGAGGGCATATTTTAAAAAAACCAATTTTACAGATTAAGGATTTCTGTATCCCCGAGAATGGTTTATAGAGGTCCAGGAATTTAGGGACATTCTGGTTTCAACGAACCAGACAGAAATTTTTTAAACCAAATACCAGAACAGGTTTTTTTCCTTCTTATCTGTCAATGTTGTAGATTATTAAAAAAGGGTGACAATTTGTACACCCAATGACGGGGAAGATATATAAGATTAATCATTTTTTAACTTGCCGGAGCAACTATGTTTATTTATATCTAATGTGTCCCTGCAATATTATTATATGTAGGAGAGACCACTCAAGAATGTCGCTTGCGTATAACAAACACAAGTCTACCATTAGGATGGTAAGATTGATCTCCCTGTATCCAGACATTTTCTGAAGCTAAACATAAAATTGATGACCTCAGATTTTGGATTGTTGGATTCATATCCCAGTAGGTAAAATGAGTGGAAATCGGAGTATGGCACTCAACACGTAAGAATTAGAATGGATTTTTAATTAAATTCATTGACTCCTTTGGTCTTAATATTGACTTTAAAATATATCCTCATATGTATAAATGAAGCTCTTGAGTATCCTGTTCATTGGACTCTTCTAAGTATGTTTGCACTCAATGGTGCATGTAATTTGATATATGGTAATTAGTATTTTTATTGTATATAATTAATTTTTCATTATTATTTTTTTTTTAGATTTGATGATCGAGTGCTCCAGTTATGTGGATTGGATGTCTCTCCTTGGCCTGCGATTTGAATCATGTCTTTGAAAAAAATTTTTTTTGCAAATGTATATGTGTTCTTTCCAAAGGTATATATATTGGGCCAAGCTATGTTTATGCAGCGCTGTTTGTAACTTGCGCTCCCCGTTTACTGTTATGTGAACCTTTTGCCTGATGGTGATGTGACGGATTTTTCCGTTTTTGTCTCCATTAAGGCTCCTATTGGTTCCTTGATGGGGTAGTGTTTACTATCCGATCGTGGATTTTCCAATTTGGTGGTTCCGTGAACATTTGGGGTTATATAATGCTTTTATTCAGTGCCCGATAGTTTGTATACTTACCTTTTGGGTGTAGACACAGCCTGTTGCTTGATAATTCTATCTGACTCTCAGTACGGTGTGTACTATGTGATGGCGTCTTTAGAACGCCTTGGCAACAGATGACGTTTCTGCTCTCTAATGCGCATGCGCAAGTGTGAATGTCTCCCGCAGACGCACTGATACTTTTGAGATGCCGGAGCAGGCTGAGGTTGACACATCAACGCCATGTATTGAGCAACTCGTGACTTGTAATGTATCACTTTTTGATTGCTTACACTTGTGTTTCATCACTAATTACACGTTAGTTCAGTACTTATTATGTACATGTAACTATATATTTACACATATTGATGATCAAGTAAACACCAAGCATATTTCTTAATGAAGAGGGATACATCACTGTATTTTGATCACTAGCTATACACATTTTTATGTATAATTGCACGTTTATTGAATATGTCATGATGTAATACTGTTTGTATATTGCACTTCCTTTATATACACGTGTGCACCTTTGTGTGATTACTTGAGAAAGGCTCTGTTTAGAGCTGAAACGTTGCCTGGGAATAAAGAACACTTCAGTTTGAACTTGTGCTGTCCTCCCTTCATTGATTTACTACAGGACCTGGTTCAGCCCTTAGGACGTGCACTTTATATATTTTTGCTGGTGCTGTTTCAACTTGCATTTTTCTGTTTTTCTGTTAAACACATTTTTTGGCTGTTTTTTTTTTTATATTTTTCAGATCACTTTCAATATTTTGTAATAATTCTTAAGTCTTTCAGTTTTCACTTTTGGTCACTAGGCCTTGTTTGCTCTGCTTTACCAGCAGTCAGAGAGATGCTTTACAGTAGCTTCATGCACATAGGAGCCTAAAAACTGATTCAGTCTCATTGACTTACATAGGAGAGTTCAAGACAAGAGAAGATGTCACAGTTTAGCTTCTCCCCTCCCTGCACAGTGACTTCTTCCCAGGTCACAGAGCAGTGATTATTACAAGTACACAAGAAACCAATCAGTGATGATTACAAGTATACAGCCTCACAGTCTGTTATATTTATTAACTGTTGGGTTGATCTTGTGTTTAGTGAGGGGTCACTTTTCTGCTACAGAGGCAGATGCAGCATGGGATGTAGCTGAATGTAGCCAATTACAATACATTTCTTTTTCACAGTCAGATTTATAATGAGGGTAAATACTGTGTAATACATCTATACACCATGTGTCTTCTTCAGGCAAATCCGGTAAATGACATCTCCACTTTTCCACATATGGTGCCCAGTTTTACCATACAACTGCAGCATCTCAATCATTGGGCACCCAGCTGAATAGATGACATAGTAAGTCTCATTGTAACGGGTATGGTAGTGGATCCACTGGACCCCCGCAAGCGGTGGTGTAAGCCACGCCAGGGAGCGGAGTCTTAGTAGGTCCGGTTTTCACCAGAGCCCGCCGCAAAGCGGGTTGGACTTGCTGCGGCGGATTGCTACCAGGTCGCTACCCCTGACGTGATTTTCTTGCGGAGGCAGTCGAAGTATAGCGTGGCACAGAATTGTTAAGACAGGCTCGTAGTCGGGGACAGGCGGTAAGGTCAGGGCAGGCGGCAAAGGTTCGTGGTCGTAGGACGTAGGCGAGAAGAATCGGTACACGGAAATCAGGATGAGACTCAGACGCTTTTTCTGAAGGCTACAAGCACTAAAGATCCAGCGGGGACGTGCTGGAGGTGTTACCAATATATAGGGTCAGTGCCCGGCAATCAACCAATTACCGGCGCACTGGCCCTTTAAATCTCAGAGAGCCGGCGCGCGCGCGCCCTAGGGAACGGGGATGCGCGCCCAACGGCAGAGGACCGCGGGGAAGCAGGAGCGTGGCTGGGTAAGTGGGATGCTGCGGGGGCACGAGTGAGCCACTCGTCCCCGCACTAGGGGAAAGTGTAGGAATACAAGAGCGCCCGCAGGCAGGACCAAGGGCTGCGGGGCTCCTTGTTGCACTCATCTTGGGGGTCTCTTGGTTCTTTCTTACAGGAAGAAACCATATTCCCCTTTAGTCCTATTTTCCAGAGACAAGTATGGATCTTACCAGATCACCACTGGGGGTATATATATATTCAGCTCACCAAGCACCCTGTACTTGGTCCGTCTAGTAGCAAGTGGAGATGTGATTCACCCAAAGATTATGTAATTACCAGCAAACAATAGTTACATACTTATACCTATGATTGTATTTAAACATCTAAAAGAGACAGTAACGTTAAGATAATATTCATGGATCAGAAACAATACGTATAATACAATTACAGTGATTATCAGTACTATAACATAGTCAATCATTTGAAACACAGAAGAACAAAGTACAGGCTACTAGTCTTATCTTACCAAGCTCCAGCAACTATGACCTGTAAAGCAGACACATTGCAAAGCAAACAAAGCAGACATACACGGGACTGCAGCAGAACACTTAATAAATCAATACCATATAACAAACTTTACACAACAAGATGAAGGGAGAGTGGATAAGGTTTACCTGCTGCTTCGGGAGAGAGGCCTTGGCACACAACTGACAGAAGAGATGGATGGAGTAGGGAGTAATATCTCACGCGTGGCCTTTAGATCCACATCTCTCGGTCAGTCCCGTGACATGACGAGACTGACCAACATCTGTGATACAGGAGGCAACCGGGCAGAAACACCATTTTATGTTGCAGAATTTTCTTATTAACGTCATTTAATGAAGACAATGCGGCAAAAGGAGCTCTGCTCATAATGTATTCAAGGCGGTTACAAACATATAGAAAGGTGTAGCCGGTTGTCATAAACCAATCAGTGAATATTACAAGTGCACATAACATCATATTATATTGAATAGACTGACAGGAACATTAGAAAATGGCAGAAGACAAATCAGACTAATCATTAATATATTGTCCTCCAAAACCAGTAGTCAGTATTTGCTTACCTTAGATTTGGGGGCAATGACTTGATTTGTTAGTCGGGCAAACATCTTCTTATTTCAGTTATCGATCTGTTAATAGCATCTGCAGGATTGAATATGAGGTGAAGGCTATTAGAATCAAACTTCCATGATGGCTATGTAATATCAGAACTTATTATATTTTATTTCTATATTATTTCATATCAGTCTCAATGTTATACAGCAAATGGGGCACCGGAACTGAAACCTGTGACCGGTTATGTAAAATACCGAACATTGGTATCACTGAGGAATATCACTAAAATACATCAATAAAAACATCACAATGTACATGATAAAACCATATTTTGTACCTATAGCAACTTATTAAAATCTTTCATAAACTAAAAGGAACCATGTGTCTCTTTCTACCACCAGATGGCATCATCTACTCAACTAATCAGCTAAAAGATCCCATATATAGATGTTAGGGGAGTGTGTTTCTCTCATGAACTGTATCTGATTCTAGTGCCATGGTTTCTTTGTCAGTGTTCAGGCACATCTGCTTATCTATGGAAGCCGGTAGGGTTCATATCATAGACTACAACTATGAAAGTAGAGCTCATATGGTTCATACCGTAGTTCCTCATTGCTGTGGGACCACACTTGGCCGACCTAAGACACATTTTAGAAAGGTAGGGTTTTTGATATTTGTAGTATAAAATGTATTTTTCTTCAAAGTGAGAAAGGGGGAGGGAAATATCTTGTAGTGTCTTATATTCCCACTAATAACGCTATGATTTATTTTAATTTTACTTCATCTATATTACTTCCGTTGCGTCATTGAGTCCAAACGGAAAGATGGTCTGCCATCTAACCCTCCAGACCATCTCTATTTGTTCAGTATATCCATTTTATTTTGTGTCTGAACTGGAACCTAATCTATTTATATTATTGTCAAATCGGTCGCATCTGCTCTATGATGATCTGTGAAGTTTCTGGATACACTATGTAACATACTGTATATTTTTCATGTATATTGTACCTATGTACATTCGTACTTCTTTGGACCCTCAGAGTAGTTCGTCCTACATACTGGAGGTCACATGTAACTGGTGCATCTGGATAGCAAACCAGATAATATTTTGGTATTTGACAAAGACTGCCACTCTATCAAAATTACAGATTTTGGTCTTTCCCGTGTCGCAGGAACAATAACTTACAGAAGGTCCGGCACTACCTCCTACATGGCTCCAGAGATGAACCGACTGAATGGCAAGGATGCCTTACTCATAGACTCCTCCCTGGATGTTTGGTCCTTTGCAATTGTTCTCTGTTGTTTGCTGACAGGTGAATTTCCATAGAAATTTGACAGCACTCCAGTTGAGATGCAATAAAGTGATCAATTTTATTTTAACATGCTCAAACAAGAGGTATGTACAGACATAGTGACAAGGATGACGTTTCGGTCAGTATGACCTTTTTCAAATTGCGTCACTGAAAAGTAAATAATACACAATAAACAAAGTGAACATATTTATAATGGAAAGCAACAATTGTTATCTATACATAATTCAGCTAATATTTACAAATATGTACAATATTTACATATATACAGACAAGAACATTATATACACAAATTTATATACTCCTTAAAAGCAAACTGTAGGGGGTAGAACATGAGCACTGCAATGCAAAAGTGTATCATAGGTGCATAACAATAGGGAACATAATGTTAATATGCCATAGGGAATAAGGTGATGCCATTTTATGGTTTAAGGCAACGAGTATAGTAATTACTAGTGTATTAATGCAGATAATATAAGAAGTCTGAGGCAATCTAAGGGCTAATAGTAACTGGCTACGATTTATAAAGAAGTATAGGACACCTATTACACCCTAGCAATCCCTGATGGAGGAAAAGGACAGCTTACCAATTAAGGAGATGAGCAGAAGGCATGGAAACCGGGCCGTAGCCCAGGAGAAGTGGAGCTGTATAGTACAGTGGACCAGGTGGAAACCGGGTCTAAATAGGGAAGACGGCGCGTGCGAACGCGGCTGCGAAAACCAGATATGCGCTCAGTACGCTGTAGTGTGGGCAGCGCATACGCACAAGGAGGCCCTGAGTCGGAAACGGACAGGCGGCGCATGCGCAGAAGTGATTGTCACGGCGAGCTAGAGGGGAATGATAAGAAGAGGCTAAATTGAGAGCCATAAGAGGAGGGAATATGTGGAAACAGAGCTAGCTGGAAAGGGTCCTGAATGTATGGAGAAGAGAAACTGAAAGGGGGAATAGAGGAAGAGGGAAAAGGAAAAGGACAAAAAAAGAAAGAGGGGGAGGAACAATTTTGTCAAGAAGAGAGTAGCAGGAAAATAGTAGTAGGAGATATGAAGGTGACTCCAGGGCAAAGAGGATAAACACAAATCGGAGAGAGAGAAAGATAAAGCTATAGCTAGGAGAGAAGGAAAGAGATTAATGACTAGAGCTGAACAAAGAAGAGGGGTTATGAAAATTGCATAAGGGTAAAACCTTAATAAAAGGGATAGATAAGGAAGATATGTATAAGAGGAACAGTCAAAGGAAGGATTGAAGAAAAAGTGATGGGGAACAAGGGAAACAGAAGGGGGTAGAAACGCAGAAGTATATGATGTCTCACCCTGTTTTTCATTCTCTGCTCTGGCATTGCTGTAAATAAGAAAAAAAGAAGAGAGTTAGTAACAAGTAGTAAATCATGAAAAAAGAAAATCACACTCCCTATTTAGGCCCTTAGGATTAGTGTTGAGCGATTATTATCGACAAAGTTGAAATCGGCACGGTATTTACGTTGATTGGATTTTTTAGATCACGCGATAATTTAGGTTAAAATCTGTGCATAATCTATTAATATCGCGCCATTTTCAGCGCTTCCTGTCATTTTGGCGGCCAGCAAATCAGCTTAAAGAATAGAGCAGGGTGAGCTGGGTGTGCGACATCATGACTGGGATGTGTATGGTTGCGATTGGCTGGAAAAATTACATGACCTCGTTTTACATAGAACAGCCCTTCCTGTTCATGATCATTGTGTTTCAGCGTCTCATAGCAGTAGGACGTGCGCTCTGCCTCTGTCCAAACAGCTCAGCAAACAGCTCAGCGAAATTATTCTATTTTTTCACAGAGACAGCTCTACTTTTAGCTGTGATCCTTAGAAGTTAGTTAGATCAGAGATTTAAAGATTTTATATAGTTAGGTAGAGAATTTTAAAGGAGCATCTACCGCTGTAAAGTCACGGAGGGGAGCGGGGGGGGGGGGGGGCCCACGGCGAACACAGACAAGCTCAATAAAGGATACGGGATATTGCCGTATATTAGGATACAGTTCTTTTATAGTAAATGCAGGTGTATATGTTAGGGGGCAAAACTCCACTTTTATTATCAGTATACATTTCAGATAGGTGTTCATTTTCAATTTTGCCCAGTCCAGCTTTGTTGATATAGCCACCTTTCAGTTAAATTTGAATACAGCAATTTTGTAGTCAGCACAGGATGATAGGTGCCAAAAAATACCTTTTTTTATCCCGTATACATTTCAGATACGTGTTTTTTCTTCACTTTAGCGCAGGCCAGCTGTGTTGATAGAGCCACCTTGCAGTTAAATTTGAATCCAGCAACTTTGTAGTCACCACAGGTGTACTGATAGGTGCCAAAAATACCTTTAATATCCGTATACATTTCAGACAGGTGTTTTTTTTCACTTTTGGTCAGTCAAGCTTTGTTGATAGATCTACTTTGCAGTTAAATTTGAATACAGCATTTTTGTAGTCACCACAGGTGAATTGATAGGTGCCAACAAATACCTTTTATTATCCCGTAAACATTTCAGACAGGTGTTTTTTTTACTTTTGGTCAGTCAAGCTTTGTTCATAGAGCTACTTTGCAGTTAAATTTGAATACAGCAATTTAGTAGTCACCACAGGTGAATTGATAGGTGCCAAAAAATACCTTATATTATCCCGTATACCTTTCAGACAGGTGTTTTTTTTACTTTTGGTCAGTCAAGCTTTGTTGATAGAGCCACCTTGCAGTTAAATTTGAATCCAGCAATTTTGATTTGCCTTTTTTTAATAAGAGACTTTCCAAAACTCTTCCATACCTTCTTAAATTTTTATCTTTCTGAATATGGAGCAAAATTCAGGTGGTAAGCGAGCAAAGAAGGGGGTAGGACATGGAGGTAGAGGTACGAGAGAAGGTGCTCCTTCCAGTGCTGGCGACAACACGCATGCCAGCGGATCGTCAGTTGCAGGACCGTCAGGCCCGTCATCGCTGGGTCAGGGCCCTGTGAATCTCAGTAACGAACAGCGTCGCCAATCTGTTCTTCAGTGGTTAATGCAACCTGCATCCAGCAGTCTTACCTCCTCGTCCTCCCAGTCACGGCCACAAATGTCGTCATCAGCATCATCAGCATCCGTCCAACATGAAGCAGCCCAAATGTCAACTCGTGTACTCACCACTGTGGATAATCCATTTTCTGAAGACCTCTTTGATAACAAAATGCGGTTGGGGTCAGAAGGCATGTTAAAAGATCAAGAGGCCAAAGAGGATGATTTTCTCTGCTTTGACGTCCAGTTACTGATGCCATCAGAGGAGGAGAAGGAAGCCGGTCAATCGGCAAAAATCCCGGGCAGTCGGGAACGCCTTGCAGTCCCTCTTGCTTGTATCCCGCAGCTCCTGGATACAGAATGTCAGGACGACCGAGTTATCTGTGTTGATGATAATGATGACAACATTGCAGATCCAACGTGGTCTTTTCAGCAGAATTTGCTTGCGAGCGCTTCATCACTGGACGAGGAGGAAGACGATGGGGTAGTGTCAGTACGGGTCCCGCCACAAAAAGGGAGACGGCGGTCGCAAAAGTCCGCTGATATGATTCCGCCAGCCACGGTCAGCGGAAACCCCGCTCCTCGCTTATCGCCGTCAAAAAGGTCCAGGACCTCTCAAACCTGGGCCTTCTTTGAGCAAGCCTCTGATTCACCCAGCGATGTCATATGCCGCCTTTGCTGTAAACGCATAAGTATAGGCAAGAACCTTAGGTGGTTAACCACCACCAACATGTCTAGTCACATGCAGCGAATGCATGAGTTGAAATGGAGGCACTTGGCCAAAAAAGGCCAGACCGACGCCGGGCCTCCAACCACTGTCCACACCTCTGTCCTCCGCCTCCTCCTCCTCCTCCGCCACCACCAAGCGTTCCTCAGCGGCCCATGTCTCTCAGAGTCCTGATCAGGGATCAGCTTCCCCTACATCCTCCACCGTAGCCCGAGTACCACCAGCAACCCCCCACACCCACCCTACCCCTTCTCCTTGCGCCAGTTTGACAACCGGCATGCCGTACAGCGGCCAGTCTAGCAGCCAGCCTTCTGTCTTCCAGGTTTAGGAGCAGAAGAAACACTTTAACCCAAACCATCCCAAAGCCAAAAGCCTCAATGTCGACATTGCCAGACTTTTGGCCTGGGAAATGTTGCCTTTCCGTCTGGTGGACAGAGATGGGTTCCGCCACCTCATGGCCCTTGCCTTTCCCCAATACCAGATGCCGAGCAGGAATTTCTTTGCCAGAAAAGCCGTCCCTGCCCTGGCCAGCCACGTGTCATCTAAAATTTCAAGCGCGTTGTCTGCATCTGTGGCTGGAAAAGTCCATCTTACCATCGACACATGTACTAGTAAGCACGGCCAAGGCCGCTATATCTCTTTGACAGCTCACTGGGTGAGCTGGGTGGATGTCTCTGGGGGTGACGGTGGCTCTCAGGCTCGGCGCACGCTCTTCAAAACCTCAGGGATGGTGCAGGGTTCTTTCCCCCAAGGTCCTCTGGTGGCATCACGTGCCCAGAGAAACCAGGCCGTGTTGAAATTAATCTGTCTTGGAGACCATCCACACACAGGTCAGGAGCTGTGGACGGCTCTCCGCAACAAGACCGAGTGCTGGCTGGGTGACAAGAACCTTGTGCCAGGCAAGGTGGTGTGCGATAACGGTCGAAATCTGCTGGCCGCCCTTAAGATCGGTAGGCTGGAGCACATCCCTTGCCTGGCACATGTCATGAACCTCGTCGTCCAGAAATTTCTAAAGCGCTACCCGGGTCTGGACTGCCTGCTGAGGAAGGCTCGAGGTCTGAGTTCGCACTTCCGCCATTCGCACCCTGCTTCGTCCCGCCTGGCTGCGTTGCAGCGTCAGCTCGGCCTCCCCGCAACGTCTCATTTTTTACGTGGCAACACGTTTGGACCCCCTCCACATGCCCAGCGATTGGGCGCACGAAAAGCCTTTACGCAGTACAAGGGGCCATGGCCGCAAGCAGCGTGCGGACCTCGGGGGGTTGACCACCAAGAGTGGGGGTAGGTGAAAGAGCTCTGCACCACCTTGCCATTTTTGAAGAAGCCACCAAAATGGTCATGCAGACATCCCCTTTGTCAGCATGACATTGTGGTATCTTATTTCGGGAAGATCGTTGGACACCGAAACAACGGGGTCCCCCACGAGGAGGAGGAGACGACACAGGGGAAGGGGGCCCCCCACCCCCCCCTTTTTGTAAATAAAGGCCGAAGTTTTCAAAATTTTCATCGGTCTTATTGGGCAGTGGTTCGGGTCCAGGCTATGCAAGATTGCGCATCAGCTCTCAGGGCACATTCAGGCAAGTCAGGGCGTGCGAACTGTGCCTGGGGAAGCGGAGGAGGGGGTATTCCTAACACCGACTTACCGACGTCCCTGCCGGGAAAAAGGGGTTTGGGCGAAAATTGAGGCGGAGGAGGAAGATAGAAGATCATTTTGCTAGTGCCCCTCAAACCCAGAGGCGGGGGAAATCAAGGCTCCATCTCTCCAGATGTTTGGGGATTTTTTGTCTGCTTCACGTTCCCCAAATGTCACGGGGGAACAACACACGACGTGACAGCAGTAGAGGGGCCAAATACGAAGCGCAGCACGGGGCCAAGGTGGCAGAACCCAAAGGGGTACCTCGGCAATCTTTTTTTTACCCCTCACCAACGCATGCAATGCGGGGCCACATCAAAACACCAAAGACCATTTTTAAGACATGGTGCACGACTACGGTCTAAACACATTTTTTTTTGGAGGGGTTCCGGACCCAATAGACTTCGGTATCCAAAAGGGACGAAGGGCCCGAGCTCACCGCCACGCCATAATGTTTTGTCCTGCCCAGCACCAGCGCATACGGGGAGCGGACCTTTCAGCACAGCGGAGGAGTCATTACAGACAAACCATCCGACTTTCCAAGATAATTATCATTTGACTTTCATCAAATGAATCGGAAAGGATCCTGATGAGTTTTGGCCCCAATTGCCGAGTCACCGTTTAGTTCCGGGCTACTTCACATTCCTCTTCAACAGAAATTTCTTTAAACTTTTTTTTAAAAAATGATCTTTTCTTACTGCAATTTTTAGTCTCTTTTACCACAGTTCATTTTCCCGGGTTTGCTGTGGGGAGCTGTAAAAAACACCAATTTTTCATGAAAACACCGTATTCCATTTACCACTTTTCTTTAAAATTTTTCGCATTGTCAATTTTTTTGAGTCATGTTGCTGGGGAATACAGCTATAATTTGGCCTTTGGGGAAAAGAAATGGGCTTCTAATGGGTTTCTCCATCACAATTTTTAATAGGGGCCGAGAATCATATTTATTTTTTTGGGGTCATGTTCTGTGGAAAACAGCAAAACATGGTCCTTTGAACAGAAAGGGCTTTTAAGTGGATTTCCCCTCACAATTTTTAACAGTGGCTGAGAAGTCATTTTTATAATTTTTTTTTGGGTCATGCTTAAAATTTTAAATCCAATCTCAGGTCCTATTTTAAAAAATTTTTTTTTTAACAGACATTTGTTCTTTTACAATTGTCCCCAAAATGGCTCAAGGGGCATGCTTTGAATTTTTTTTTGGGGATTTTTGCGTGCATGCAGCTATACTACAGGTCCATTCAAAAAAAAAAATTTTTTTCTAACAACATTTGTTCCACAATTGTCAAGAGTCTCAAGGGGGATGGGGCTGTCAGAAACAGAATGGGGAACACTGTTAATGACACAATTTGCAAAATGACTTGTTTTTTCAAGATCTTTAACTGTACAATCCCTTGTATTGGGGACAACCTTTAATACAATTAAAAAAAAAACAAAGACAGGTGGGGTTCCCTCCTATTTTAAAAAATTTTTTTTTTCTAGAAAAAACTACTAAAAAACTTGCATGTCGACATAGCTGGTAAAAAAAATTCCTCGAATTGTACAAGGAGGTCAGGGAAAAAATTGACCCAAAATTTGTTTATTCAGAGGGCAAGGAAGGACACGGACCCGAGAACAAAGTACAGAACAAATTTTTTCCCCCAGCACGGGGGGGGTTTTTATAAAATGAGAAAAAAGAATGCCAAGAAAAAGGGCACCTGGGGGGAACAGGGCGTTAAAACCCCCCAGTATTTCCAAGTGAAGCCAATTGTTTCCCACCATACGGAGGGGAAGCGTACCCAGGGCTTGACGTGTACGAGGAAGGTGAGGGCTTTCCCCACACTTCCACTTCCCCCACCTGCTTCACAGGGCTGTTTTCGTTGCTGCGCATAAGGGCTTTTTACCCTTTAAAAGATGACGGACGCCCCCTGGGCTCCACCCCACCCAGTAAGTCTGGCAGCTGGGGGGCCCCCGTGTTAACAAAAGGGTGACGGGAGCACTGCTCCACCATTAGGGCAATCAGGAGAGCTTCAAATTTTCTCTAAAAATCTGATTTTGAAAAATGTATTTCTGTGAGGTTCAGTGGTTAAAAAGGGGTCCAGGGCTGGACACAAATTTCACAATTTGAGGGCTTAACATTTTGGGGGTGGAGTCACATGGGTCGCATCATTTTTTTTTTCCAGGGGGGTCTGTCCCCCAATCAATGAAGAAGGATTTGAAGGAAAAAAGAAAACCCTTGAATTTAAATTTTCTGAATAGGCTAAAAGCCAGGAGGGCAACTAAAAGTGTTTTGGGGGTGATTAGGGCATTTGTATTACTTATGGGGTTTTGCGGGTGAATTAACACTCTCACGTGTAAAAATACCTTAAAAAAAACCGAGGGGGTGTATGTTGTATGTTATCACACTTAAAAAAAAAAGCAAAATGATAATAATGTAAAACTATAAATAAAACTTCCCTAAATAAATTCTGTAAACAAATGTCAGTTACCAAAAAATATACTAAATGACAGTCACTGTACAAAATACAATAGTGCCACTTTGTGATCTGTGGGTCAAACAGGTTTAGGGGTCATGCTGTGGCCCAGGACAGGTATAGTCAATGTCCAGTTCAAATAAAATGGTGGTTCAAAGACTCCTTTTCCCGATACTTAATTTGGGGGTCAGACAGGTTTAATGGTCATACTGCGGTCCAGGACAGGTATAGTCAATGTCCAGTTCAACTACAATGGTGGTTCAAAGACTCCTTTTCCCAGCACTTTTTAATCTGTGGGTCAGACAGGTTTAATGGTCATATTGCGGTATAGGACAGATATAGTTAATGTCCAGTTCAACAACAATGGTGGTTGACAGACTCCTTTTCCCAGTACTTGTTAATCTGTGGGTCAGACAGGTTAATGGTCAGTCTGCGGTACAGGACAGTTCTAGTTAATGTCCAGTTCAACTAAAATGGTGGTTGAAAGACTCTGGGGTCATGCAGGTTTGGGGCTCATGCTGCGTTCCAGGACAGGGATATTCAATGTCCAGTTCAAGTAAAATGATGGTTCAAATTATACTGCCTTCTGGCACTTTTTAATTTGTGGGTCATGCAGGTTTAAGGGTCATGCTGTGGTGCAAGACAGGGATAGTGAATGGTCTGTGATTTTTTTTCTGTGGCTTTTATAACCTAATTGTCTTGCCTAAGATGTAGCACGTATACAGTTTGCTGTTGTGGATGTTAATTCCAGCGTCTCCATCCCTGTTTGGGTGTAAGAATGAAGGTGTTGTTCCTCTCCCATAGACTTTACTGGTCATCGGCAATAATTTATTATCGACTATCGGATATCTTATTGATAATTGCCGATATCGACTATCGACCCAATGACGATAGTCAACGTAATAGCTCATCACTACTTAGGATGTAGAGTGTCTAATTTATATATCCATTTTGACTCGCATTCCTTCAACTTGCGTATATGATTACCTCCTCTACGTGGTCGTTTGACCTGTTCCAGAATCTGATATTTCAGTTGGGCGATGTTATGGCCTGCTGCGTGGAAATGAAAGGGGATGGGGAGCCAGGTTTTTTTGCAGCGAATGGTGGATTTATGGCTGGCCAGCCGATCTTTCATGCGTTGTGCTGTCTCTCCTACGTATATCAAGCCACATGGACATTTTATTGCGTACACAATGAAGGAATTATTACAGGTAAATGGACCGCCAAGTTCAAATTTCTGTCCTGTTCTAGGGTGTGTAATAACACTGCCCTTTGTAACATTGGAACAGTGGCAGCAATGGAGGCACAGAAAAGTTCCGCGCCTAGGAGAAGAGAAGGTGCCCTGTATATGTTCCCTCTTCAATGGACCTATATCGGCTCTAACTAAAGTGTCTTTGATGTTGATGGGTCTCTTGGAACAGATCATCAGTGGTTGCTGAAAGATTGGTATGTGGGGGTAGGCATCTTTAAGTATGTGCCAATGTTTCTTCAGAATGTAGTGAACTTCTGTCAATCTGGGATGGTAAGTATTGATAAATGGTAAACGGGTGCAAGTAGACTCCCTAGGGTTGACATTGTCTAAGTCTGGGTTTAGAGTGTGGTCTGGGTAACCCCTAGTATGGAATTTATCCCGTATCTCATGCTGTCGGGACATCCTCATGTTGGGATCTGAAACAATCCTTTGAACTCAGGAAAAAATAGAATAATTTTCAGCTCACCTGAACTCTCTGGGTGTGAAGCGGCTGCACGGAAATGTGGGTATTGAAGCGTTATTCCCACAATAAACAAAGTATCAAGGAAAGGAAAAGGTAATCCAGCAGTCCGTGATGCAATATTTCTCAGTTATAAAAAAATAGTAGCTTTATTTGATTCTTTAAAATGTCAAAAATATATTTAGAGGAGAGACATGATGGTGTTGCACCGACGCATTTCGGGAGACTCCTCCCTTAGTCATGGTGTGTCGTAATGGAAACGTAACTTCCTTTTAAAGGCCACAAATTAGCATAATAAAAGAAAAACAATTGTATCACCATAAAAACCATTACAAAAAATGCAACAAAAAAGACAATCTAATACTTACAAAGGAGAAAAAGAAGAATAATATTGAGGAGAGAAAATAAACTAAGTTACTAATAAACTAAAGTAAACAATGAGAGTGTATCTTAATAATGAAACATAATATCTTGTCTCCTATTGAGGCCATGGACAATTTCTATACCATTGCACTGAAAGGATTCAACATTGCCTGCATGGCATTCGGCAAAATGCCGAGATGCCATGGACACTGTGTGTACTCAGCTTTAGAGACATCTGATATATGCCTGCGGATTCGTGTTTTTAAACTGTTTGAAGTCTGTCCTACATATTGGAGTTGGCAAATGCTGCAAGTAATAAGGTAAATTACGTTGCATGTACAAAAATTAATGTAGGTTTTTATCTTGTGTTTGTTTTTCGTTGATGATGCGATAAATTCTTTAGTGTTGATCATATACTTGCAAGTAATGCACCTTGCATGTCCGCAGCGGACCTGATATAGGTCCATTGAAGAGGGAACATATACAGGGCACCTTCTCTTCTCCTAGGCGCGGAACTTTTCCGTGCCTCCATTGCTGCCACTGTTCCAATGTTACAAAGGGCAGTGTTATTACACACCCTAGAACAGGACAGAAATTTGAACTTGGCGGTCCATTTACCTGTGATAGTACCTTCATTGTGTACGCACTAAAATGTCCATGGGGCTTGATATACGTAGGAGAGACAGCACAACGCATGAAAGATCGGCTGGCCAGCCATAAATCCACCATTCGCTGCAAAAAAACCTGGCTCCCCATCCCCTTTCATTTCCACGCAGCAGGCCATAACATCGCCCAACTGAAATATCAGATTCTGGAACAGGTCAAACGACCACGTAGAGGAGGTAATCATATACGCAAGTTGAAGGAATGCGAGTCAAAATGGATATATAAATTAGACACTCTACATCCTAAGGGCCTAAATAGGGAGTGTGATTTTCTTTTTTCATGATTTATTACTTGTTACTAACTCTCTTCTTTTTTTCTTATTTACAGCAACGCTAGAGCAGAGAATGAAAAACAGGGTGAGACATCATATACTTCTGCGTTTCTACCCCCTTCTGTTTCCCTTGTTCCCCATCACTTTTTCTTCAATCCTTCCTTTGACTGTTCCTCTTATACATATCTTCCTTATCTATCCATTTTATTAAGGTTTTACCCTTATGCAATTTTCATAACCCCTCTTCTTTGTTCAGCTCTAGTCATTAATCTCTTTCCTACTCTCCTAGCTATAGCTTTATCTTTCTCTCTCTCCGATTTGTGTTTATCCTCTTTGCCCTGGAGTCACCTTCATATCTCCTACTACTATTTTCCTGCTACTCTCTTCTTGACAAAATTGTTCCTCCCCCTCTTTCTTTTTTTGTCCTTTTCCTTTTCCTTCTTCCTCTATTCCCCCTTTCAGTTTCTCTTCTCCATACATTCAGGACCCTTTCCAGCTAGCTCTCTCTGTTTCCACATATTCCCTCCTCTTATGGCTCTCAATTTAGCCTCTTCTTATCATTCTCCTCTAGCTCGCCGTGACAATCCCTTCAGCGCATGCGCCGCCTGCCCGTTTCCGACTCAGGGCCTCCTTGTGCGCATGCGCTGCCCACACTACCGCGCACTGAGCGCATATCTGGTTTCGGCAGCCGCGTTCGCACGCGCCGTCTTCCCTATTTAGACCCGGTTTCCACCTGGTCCACTGTACTATACAGCTCCACTTCTCCTGGGCTACGGCCCGGTTTCCATGCCTTCTGCTCATCTCCTTAATTGGTAAGCTGTCCTTTTCCTCCATCAGGGATTGCTAGGGCGTAATAGGTGTCCTATACTTCTTTATAAATCGTAGCCAGTTACTATTAGCCCTTAGATTGCCTCAGACTACTTATATTATCTGCATTAATACATTAGTAATTACTATACTCGTTGCCTTAAACCATAAAATGGCATCACCTTATTCCCTATGGCATATTAACATTATGTTCCCTATTGTTATGCACCTATGACACACTTTTGCATTGCAGTGCTCATGTTCTGCCCCCTACAGTTTGCTTTTAAGGAGTATATAAATTTGCGTATATAATGTTCTTGTCTGTATATATGTAAATATTGTACATATTTTTAGATACTAGTTGAATTATGTATAGATAACAATTGTTGCTTTCCATTATGAATATGTTCACTTTGTTTATTGTGTATTATTTACCTTTTCAGTGACGCAATTTGAAAAAGGTCATACTGACCGAAACGTCATCCTTGTCACTATGTCTGTACATACCTTCTGTTGGAGCATGTTAAAATAAAATTGATCACTTTATTGCATCTCAACTGGAGTGCTGTCAAATTTCTATAGACTGTCTGCTGTATTGACAAGCACCCAAATAAGCAATATCCGCTTGCGAGTGCCAGCCACTTCTGAAATTTAGGTGAATTTCCATGGCAGTCAGCAGATGTCACAGATGAGCAGTATAGGTGGTTTGTTGAATGGCAGGCAAGTTGCCAGACGATTGAGCCACCGTCACCATGGAGCAGACTTCCACCTGGAGTTCTACCGATGTTTGATGGTTTTTAGCCACAGACTGTAAGAAGAGGAGCAAATGCACTGACATCTTGAGATTCCTGCATGTCAGTTGGAAAAGACAAATGTCAGAGTCAAGTCAAGGAACCTACGATACAGATGCTACAGAAGTCACTTCACTCCTAAGTAACAATTCCTGCCTTTCAGTCCATGACGGTCCTAAGTCCGAGGATAAGGAATCTTCCCATGACAAGAAAGATGATGGCCTCAATCCACTAATATTTGTGGATGATGAGATGTCACTTCATGTCGGGGCAGAGGTGGAAATTGGATGAATGTGTGATATCTCTCATCTGTGTTGCATGTTATGTGCTCCTTGAAGACATGAGGAAGAGCTCCACCCTGTTTGTACAAGAATAAGGTGCACAAATATTTACACCTTTATATTTTCAGTGCATTGGATGGGTTCCTATAGTCTTCCTTTCTTACAACCCAAAGGATGTCTTGAAGAAAAAGGAAAAAGCTTTATCGTGGATTATGGTTATTTTTTTTTTTTCTTATTCAAAAGAGCTTTATTGGAAATCACACACATAGCATTAAGTACAAACATAATATCACGAATAAAACCACATCTTAAACCGCAGAATTGGACATACCATAAGGATAGGAATATTCAGCAAGTTTGTCATTTATGTCAATTACATATAACTACGCTTGCAAACAGCAATAATACACATCAAATTTACAATGACCTAAAAATTAAGACAAGCTCCAACAACTGGTTTTAAACCAATAGAACAAAGAGTATAATTTACCTCAGCCATGTGGATATAGCCATTAGGGAAAAGGTTACCTTACAAAAAAGGGGAAAAATTTTAACAAAACAGCTTGTCCCAAAAACAAAAAAACGAACAAAAAGAAAACAAAAAAAAACTATTCCCAAACCAAAGGAGAAAAAGGTGACTCAAATCAAAATGATCATCAATTTTAAGACCACCCGGGTTTTCCAAAGTAAAGGCAAGCGCCCGGGTTTTAAAAAATCACCCAAGTCCTGTGTGACTCGGTTTTTTCATAGAAAAGCACATTCCCCCTAAACTGCCATAAATCTGACATAGCTGGGGAGCCCAAAAATCAGCCAGCATGACCATGTGGCCATTTTAACCCATCCGCATCTGATTATGGTTCCCCGGATTTCTTCCATGTGTTGGATAAACAAGCCTTAACCGGAGGTTATAGAGGGCGTCTCTTAAACTCCCAAAACCCGTGGTATCAAGGGTTTTGGCTGCCTGAGAAATAAAATTAATTAAAAGCCCTTAAGGACTTAAGGGGGAAGGGAATATCTGCAGTCCACGCGGTCATTTTTTAATTTGACCCCCCCCCGTGAAAAATTCAATGACCGCAGGAAACTTACCCAAAAAAGTTTAACCCCCGGAAACCCCCCACCAATAAAGACATTGACCCCTCTGACCCCAACATCCCACAGTTTTTGGTACCTGGGGAATATTGTGTGGACAATTCGCACTCTGTACCAGCGCGAAAGATCTTGTAATTAAGTTCTTGCAACTGCAAGACACTTTTGGATTTGAAAGAAATAAATTTGCTTTTTGCCAGAACGCCCGAATATTCCTCCCAAGTTCCATTGCCCAGCTCGTTTTGATAAGGGGTTTAGTGTCTGACCACCCCCAAACAAAAAAGACCATACATTCTAGGATTAATGACCCCCAGTGGGGGTTTAAAAGTTGAAACGTCTCCAGAGGGGACAAAGGGGCCTTTTGGGGGGAAATGTAAACCTTTTATTTGGTAGCATAGTAATGACAGATCTGGATATAACTAAACCAAGTTAGCTGGAAGGAGGGAAGAGCATCATTGATCTCAGACAAGGGCTTCAGACCCTGTGCAGTAAGCACATCAGCGAACAACAACGGACGTCTAAAACCCCCCAGGAACTGCAAGGGAGCCATAATTCAGCCCCAGCGACGGATTTTCCCATACGGCGTCAATGGCCCCCCAGGGAAAACAACCCCTAGTCATACCATAAATGCCCAGCATGGGTCGTTTCCGCGCCACCCCAGGAAGCTTTTATTGAGCCGCAAAAAAAGGGACGAGACGGGGGCCAGGAAAAAAGTCTATAGGGGAGCAACAACACCCTTTATTCTTACACCCAAACAGGGCTGGAGAACTGGAATTAACATCCACAACATCAAATTTGATACGTGCTACATCTTAGGGAACACACATTGGTTATAAAACCACAGAACCAAAAAAACACAGACCATTCACAAACCCTGTCTTGCCCCCCAGCGACCCTTAAAAACCCGCATGACCCACAAATGAAAAAAGGGGAAAGGCTATATTTTAAACCCTCATTTTTCTGAACTGGACATTGAATATCCCGGGCCTGGAACGCAGAAGCCCCAAACCTCAAAAACCCCCAGATTTAAAAAGTCCGGGGAAAAGGGGAGTCTTTCAATCCCCACACAAATTTTAAAAAGTTAACGGACTATATTTCCCCTGTCCGGGGTAGCGTTTGCCCCTCCGTATGAGTGGGACCAAGTGAGTTTTACTTAAAAATACTGGTGGTTAACGCTCCTGTTCACCCAGTGCCCTTTTTCTTGGCATTCTTTTTCTCATTTAACCCCAACGGGGGTGGGGGAAATTGTCTCTGTACTTGTTCTCTGTCCGTGCTCCATCCCCAGGGCCCTGAATAACCTACACTGGTAATTTTTTTTCTGACCTCCCTTGTAAAATTTCAGGGGAATTTTTTTTACCAGCTATTTTGACATGAAAGTTTTTTAGTTTTTTAAATCTAGAAAACACATTTTAAAAATAGGAGGAATCCCACCATGCTTTGTTTCTTTTTAAATTGATTAAAGGGGTTGTCTCAATACAGGGAGCTAAAAATTTAAAGATTTTGAAAAAACAAGTCATTTTGAAAATATGTTCCATTAACATGTCCTCCCTATTCCTTTTTCGACAGCACCACCCCCCCTTTGAGCCACTTTTGACAATTTGAAAAAAAGTCTGTTAAAAAACAACTTTTTTTTTTATAATAGGACCCGTAGTATAGCTGCATGTCACCAAAAATGCCCCAAAAATTCAAAGAAAGCCCCTTAAACCATTTTGGGGGGAAAAAAATTTTTTGAAAAAAAAAACCAAATAGTCCCCCTGTTAAAAACCCCAACATTTAAATTTAAAAAAAAGGGAGAAAAAATTTTTTTAAAAAGGGTATTAGCTGCTTTTCAAAGCACAGACCCAAAAAATATAAAAATATTCTCACCCTAAAAAAAATTGTGATGGAGAAATCCCACTTAGAAGCCACATTTTTTTCCCAAAAGGGACCATAATTTATTGCTGTATCTCACAGCACATACCCCAAAAAATTAAAATATGACTTCCCCACTATTTAAAAATTGTGATGGAAAATGCCACTTGAAGCCACATTTCGTTCCAAAAGGACCAGAAAAATTGCTGTATCTCACAGCAACATGCCCCCAAAAAAATTATAAAAGACTTCTCAGCCAAACTTTTAAAAATTGGATGAAAAATCCACTTAGAACCAAAAATTTCTGTTCCAAAAAGGGACCATAATTAAGCGATCCACGCAACATGACCTCAAAACCATTGACAATGCGAAAACTTCTTAAAGAAAATGAGTAAAGGGAATCGGGTTGTCATGAAACCTTTGCTACCGATTTGGGGGCGCCGCAATTCGCCCTTATGCACACCCCCTTGCCTGGCAAAAGGGTTTCTTGGCACCCACCACCTCGGTCCCCGTTGCGGAGACCCTCCAATCCTGACCTGGGGTGGGGACATTCCAAAACAGTTAAATTTCAAAAACGGCCGGTTTCTCTGGGCAGTGATGCCACCAGGGGAAACCTTTTGGGGGAAAGACCCTGCACCACCCCAAGCGGTTTTGAAGAGCTGCCCACCTGAGCCACCGTCCCCCCAAGACATCCACCCAGCTCACCCATGAGCTGTCACAGAGATAAGCGGGGCCCCCCCTTGCCGTGCTTACTAGTCCATGTTTGGTGGTCAGGTGGGGCTTTTTCCGGCCACAGATAGACAAGCCTGAAATTTTAGATACACGGCGGCCCGGGAGGGGCGGGTTTTTTTGGCAAAAAAATGCCTGCTCGGGATCTGGATTGGGGGGGAGGCAAGGGGCCTGACGTGGGGGAACCCATCTGTTTTCCCCAGACGGAAAGGGAACATTTCCAAGGCCAAAAGCCTGGCAATGCCGACTTTCAGGCTTTGGCTTTTGGGGTGGTTTGGTTTAAAGTTTTTCTTCTGCTCCCAAACCTGGAAACCGAAGGCTGGCGCTAGACTTGCCGCTGTACCCGTGCAGGGCATCAAAATGGGGGAAGGAAAGGGGGAGGATGGGTCTCTGGTGCGATGGTGGACTCGGGTGACAGTGAGGCTGAAGCGGGAGGCGATCCCTGAAAATTACTCTGAGGGACATGGGCAGCTGAGGAACCTTGGGGTGGCGGAGGAGGGGGAGACAGAGGGGGTGACAGTGGTTGGAGGCCCGGCGTCGTCTGGCCTTTTTGGCCAAGTTTTCCTCCCTTTCAACCATGCATTTGCTGATGTGACTAGACATGTTTGGTGGTGGGTTTAAACCCCCAGGGGTTTTTGCCTCTACTTAGCTTTACGGGAAGGCGGCAATGACATTTTTTTGGGTGAATCAAGGCTTTCTCAAAGAAGGGCCCAGGGTTTTAGAGGCCTGACCTTTTTGACGGGATAAGCGAGGTTTGGCTGACCGTGGGCTGGCGGGAAACATACAGGACTTCTGCACCGCCCTCTCCTTTTTTGACGTGACCCCCCTACTGACACTACCCATCGCTTTCCCCCTCGTCCAGTGATGAACACCCAAAACAAAAAAGCTGAAAAGACCATGTTTTATCCCAGGGGCGTCATCACTCATCATCAACCAGGGGACTTGTGGTCCTGATTTCTGCATCCAGAAGCTGCGCACAAGCAAGAGGGGCTGCAAAGGGGTTGCAGACCCCCGGGATTTTTGCCGATGGGCCGGGTTCCTTTTCCTCCCTTGGGGATCAGTAAATGGGCATCAGACAAGAAAAAAATCCCTTTGGCCCCCTTGATCTTTTAACAGCCTTTGACCCCAACCGCATTTTGCCATCAAAGAGGTCTTCAGAAAAAAGGATTATCCAATGGTGGGTACACGAGTTTAAATTTGGGCGCTTCATTTGGGCGGATTTCATGATGCGCGACGACATTTGTGGCCGTACTGGGAGGAAGGGGGGGTAAGACGCTGGATGCAGGTTGCATTAAAACCCCGAAGGACAGATTTCCCAGCGTTCGTTACTGAGGGAATTTACAGGGGGCCCTGACCCTGCGATGACAGGCCTGACGGTCCTGCAACTGAGACCCCCTGGCTGCGTGTTGTGCCAGCACTGGAAGGAGCACCTTCCCTCTTCTACCTCCATTCTTACCCCCCTCTTTGCTCGCTAAACCCCCTGAATTTGGGTCCAGTTCAAAATAAAAAATTTGAGAAGGTATGAAAGTTTTTGGAAAGTCTCTTATTAAAAGACGGCAAATCATAGCTATTCCAAAACCCTCAAATCAAAACAAAATTGCTGGATTCAAATTTAACTGTAAGGTGGCTCTATGAACAAAGCTGGACTGCGCCAACGTGAAATGAACACCTATCTGAAATGTATACGGATAATAAACGGTATTTCTGGCACCTATCAATTCACCTGTGGTGACTACAAAATTGCTGTATTCACATTTAACTCAAGGTAGCTCTAATGAAACAAAGCTTGATTGGGCAAAAGTGAAAAAAACACCTGTCTGAAATGAATACGGATAATAAAAGGTATTTTTGGCACCTTATAATTCACCTGTGGTGACTACAAAATTGCTGTATTCACATTTAAGTGCAAGGTGCCTCAATGAACAAAGCTGTAGTGCGCAAAAGTGAAAAAACATGTATCTGTAATGTATTCGGATAATAAAAGGTATTTTTGGCACCTTTCAATTCACCTGTGGTGACTACAAAATTGCTGTATTCACATTTAAGTGCAAGGTGTCCTCATAACAAAGCTGAGTGCGCCAAAGTGAAAAAACACGTATCTGAAATGTATTCGGATAATAAAAGGTATTTTTGGCACCTTTCAATTCACCTGTGCTGACTACTAAATTGCTGGATTCTAATTTAACTGCAAGGTGGCTATATCAACAAAGCTGGAATGGGCAAAATTGAAAAAGAAAACCTATCTGAAATGTATACTGATAATAAAAGTGGAGTTTTGCACCTAACAAAGAGACCTGCAGTTACTAGAAAAGATGTGTATCCTAATATAAGTTCAGGCTGCCCAATATCCAGGAAATATTTCAATATAAAACTGTTAATAATAAAGCTATTGCAGTGCAATGTCTACACTAAGTCTTGGTGAACTATATCCAGTATTCTTTAAAGAGCTTGTCTGTGTTCGCCCACGGGACCCCCCACCCCCTCCACTCCCCCCCGTGACTTTACAGCGATGCTCCTTTAAAATTCTCTACCGAACTACATAAAATCTTCAAATCTCTGAATTAACTAAGTTGTAAGGATCACAGCTAACAGTAGAGCTTTCTCTGTGAAGAAATAGAATAATTTCGCTGAGCTGTTTGGACACAGGCAGAGCGCACGTCCTACTGCTATGAGACGCTGACAGACACTGATCATGAACAGGAAGGGCTGCTCTATGTAAAACGAGGTCATGTGATTTTTCCAGCCAATCGCAACCATACACATCCCAGTCATGACGTCGCACACACATCTCACCCTGCTCTATTCTGTAAGCGGATTTGCTGGCCGCCAAAATGACAGGAAGCGCCGAAAATGGCGCGATATTAATAGATGATGCACAGATTTTAACCTAAATTATCGCGTGATCTAAAAAATCCGATCAACATAAAAACTGTGCCAATTTCAACTTTGTCGATAATAATCGCTCAACACTAATTACAAATGCTTTCCTCCAAACGCACCCACAACTTCATGGAGGAATGCTGATAAAAATCCACTAGTCGGACTGCCACCGTTGCCAGGTAATAGACTTTTATATCCGGCAAGGCCAACCCACCATCCTGCCTTTCTCTCATGAGAACCGACCTCGCAATCCTGGATTTCCTACCCGACCATATGAAGCGTCGCAAAAGCTTATCGAGCGACTGAAAGAACGACTTGGGCAGGAGGCAAGGGATGGTCTGCAGGAAATATAAGATACGTGGTAATATGTTCATTTTGATGATATTAACCCTCCCTAGCCAGGAGAAATCTTTAACATTCCATCGCGCCAAATCCGCTGCGACCATGCTCATAAGAGGGGAGAAATTAAGCTCAATCACTTCCTGAGGATCAGAGGGAATGTAGATTCCCAAGTAATTAAAAGCGCGATCAGCCCACGCAAATGGAAACTCATTTTTCAACCTGTTTACTAAGCTCCAATCCAAATTTATGCCCAGTGCAGTGCATTTCGCAAAATTAATTTTAAAATTGGACAGCGCTCCAAACCGTTTCAGGGAGGACATTAGGTTAGGCAGGGAAATGAGGGGCTGGGTAATGTATAACAAGAGGTTGTCCGCATAGGCAGCACATTTATACTGTTTACTACCCACGGGGACACCCCGTATATCTGGGTTGTTCCTTATGTCCGCCAAAAGATGTTCCATCACCACCACAAACAGTAGGGGCGAGAGGGGACAACCCTGTCTGGTGCCATTGCGTATCAAGACTGGAGCAGATAAGGAGCCATTAATCCGCACTTGTGCACTAGGGCTCTGATATAAGGTCATGATCCTGTGCAGCATCACAGGACCCAGTCCTATATTCTTCAAAACCGCTTGCAGAAAGGCCCAGTCCACCCTCTCAAACGCCTTCTCGGCGTCAAGAGAAAGCAGTATCCCTGACATGCCCCCCCTCTCTCATGTTCTGAATAATCAATATAGTTTTTAAGGTATTGTCACGCACTTCCCGCGCAGGGACAAAACCCACCTGATCTAGACCAATAAGGTCTTGTAAGATGGTGTTGAACCTAAGGGCTAAGAGTTTGGCGAACAATTTCGCATCGGTGTTTAGTAGCGAAATTGGCCTGTAGTTAGTACAGGAAAGGGGGTCTTTCCCCTCCTTAGGAATGACAGTAATGTATGCTAAGAGGAATTGTGGTGGCGGATTCTCATAAAAGGAGGCGGAATTAAAGGTATCCAACATGGGACCCACTAACTCATCGCAAAGCGTTTTATAGAATTTAGCTGTGTAGCCGTCAGGCCCTGGACTCTTACCAGCCGGAAGGGCTGCAATTGCCAACTTTATTTCTTCTATAGAAAAAGGGGCTTCTAACAAGGCTAATCTGTCCGGGTCTAGTGTGGGGAGCGCTGTACTTTTAAGGTATTCTTCCAATTTACGCAGGCGGGAGGAAAAAGATGGTCGAGGAAGGTTATACAAACCCTGGTAATATGTGCGAAACGCCTCCAGAATCTCCGAGGTGAGATGAACTGTTTTCCCTCTTTTATCTTTGATCGAGGACACGAACAGAGACGCCCTCCTGTCCCTCAGCGCTCTAGCCAGCATCCGGCTAGGCTTGTTGCTCCATTCGTAAAAAGAATGCGCACAAAGTTGCTTATAACGTTTGTTTTTCTGCTCAAGCACCCTATGGACGACATGTTTGACTCTATAGCTCCCTATAGAGGGCTTCGCCTCCCACTCATTTATGCTCCATCTCCAGGGAGTGCATGCGAGCCAGCAAGGCGGTTAAATGAGCCGCCGCTTCCCTTTTTAAACGAGATCCATGCTTTATCAGCACACCTCGTAACACACACTTTAAAGATTCCCATTTAAAGTGAGGGAGGGTGGCATCAGCCGCATGATCTTCCATGAAGTGCTGAGCAGATTGCTGTAGCTCGGCAAGGCACAGGGAGTCATTGAGTAGCGTCTCATTCAATCTCCAGGAGAAGGATTTCCTAGAGGCGTTGGGCACATACAACAGACAGTGTATAGAGGCGTGGTCCGCGTGCAAAATATCATTAATGCATGTTTTCTGAGCGCGAGGGAGCAGGGAATGCTGGAGAAAAATATAGTCCAGCCGAGTATAGACCTTGTGAGGGGGGGAGTAATAAGTATAATCTCTGGTCTCCGGGTGCATGATACGCCAAACATCACTCAGTTGCATGTCGTGTAGCAACTTTTTAATCTTGTTAAGCTTATTCAGGGGAACTATGGAGTGACCTGATGAGGTGTCTAGCGCCGGATGGAGCGCAACGTTAAAATCGCCGCAGAGAATAATCTCGCTCTGCGCAAACAATATTAGGTCATCCAGCACCCGAGTAAGAAAAGAAAGTTGGCCCTGATTTGGGGCATATATATTCGCAATTGTGTAGGGGGTACCCTGTATGCTGCATCTAACAAAAATGTACCTCGCTTTGGGATCATGTTTGGTATCAGTAATTTGATGAGGGAGGAACTTATGGAAGAGGACCGCTACCCCTTTTGTTTTAGAGTCAACGCTACTACAACGGCACCAGACAGGGTAATATTTGTTCCTAAGAATCGGGAGATGGGCGTTACTAAAATGGGTCTCCTGTAGACATAAAATGTGTGAACAAGCTTTGTGCATCCCGTACAGAATCCGAGATCGCCGTTCAGGAATATTAAACCCCTTCACATTGAAGGAGGTAATCTTAATCAATGTCATGGCACTTCAAAGGACAAGCACCTAAGCAACCAAAAAAAGAGACCCCCTGGCTCTCCAAAACACCCCTGATCGGCAAGAAACAGACAAAAAGACAAAAGAAACATGGGGAGAGCTAAACTTAGCTCCCCCAACCAACTCCAATGGCAATGATTCTAAATTTTGCAGCAACAAGGCTGCGAAGGACCAGCTAAACGTGCTGAGGTCCAAACCTATGTGGGGACTGTAGCTGTTCATGTGCATAGGTAAGAAACTACACTTCTGGGAGAACATGCTGTATCAAGTGGGAGAGACCACAATTGGGCATAGTTAGCTTACACAACCATGTTGACCATGGTAGTGCTAAATAGTGGGGATGGCAATCAAAGAAAACCAAGGGTATACTCCTTTTGCATGGGGAAGTGGGAAGGGAAAGGAAAAACAAAACAACCCCCCCCCCCCCCCCCCCAAAAAAAAAAAAAAAAAACACGGGGTAGGTAAAAAGAGAGAAAAATTGTGAAAAAAAAAGGGGGGGGGGAGAACGAGTAGTGACAGAATAAGTGGGAGCAGAGGAGAGAAAACCTTTAGAGACAAGGGGGCCAGCAGCAGTCAGAACATCCCTAGGGCGACACATAATCGGCAAATAAAGAAAATGTGTGCATAGACACGCTCACAGTCTATGGTTATGGTTTTAATGAAATGTGATTTTGTAGCATTGGGCGCTTGTGCTTTTACTAACAAATCAGACTTCTTGTTGATGTTTAAAATGAGCTAACATTTCTAAGAGTATTGATATGTTCTACAATGTATTCCTCCGGTGATGCGTTTGTGGTAAGTATCTTTTAGCGTCCAGGAGCAAACGCAAATAGGCATGAAGAAAGATTCACATCTAGTTCTATGACTTATTGATGCATAAGATTTGCAGAGAAGACACCTGGGGAGACATGTATGGAACCATAAAGAAGCATTTATGCTATCATACATGAAAAAACTTCACATATTTTGATTAAAAGATGTTTAAGCTGCCCACGACTTTCAACGTGATCTCAGATGGGGCAGTCCTATACTATCTGTTACCTCTCAATAGAGCCAATTCCAGGCCTCTCATGGGTCAACCGACCTCCATTATACAAAAGGAGAAAAAATAAAACACCACAAAACCTGCAAGCTGCACTTCTTATGACAGCCTTGAGAGGGGGGGTGTAGAAAACCAAATTGGGGGCCCCCTCCCTCCCCATATAGATTAAAATCAATATACCAAAATATAACGTTTATGTTCTGCACAAAAAAACTTTCTAAAAAAAAAACAAAAGCAAAACCTGGGTGCCACTGGCAGGGCTGGGGTTTACATATATATAATATACAAATAATAAATACACACAATTCACACGCACACCACTGACCAACGCATACTACTCCCAAAAGGGCATACATTACGTGGAAAACCCTAAAGAAGTATTTATGCTATCTATCATACATGAAAAAACTTTGGATTCTCGTTTCCTAAATATTTTGATCAAAAGATGTTTAAGTGCCCACGACTTTAAAGTGATCTCAGATCGGGCAGTCCTTTATAAATTATTTTCCCTCTAAATTTAGAGCCAATTCCAGGCCTCTCACTGGGTCAACCGACCTCCATTATACAGAGAGAAAAAATAAAACACACACCGCCCACTCTCACAGGCGTCATAAGAAGGCAGCTTGCAGTTTGGTGTGTTTTATTTTTTTCTCTCTGTATAATGGAGGTCGGTTGACCCAGTAGAGGCCTGGAATTGGCTCATTGAGAGGTAAAAGATAGTATAGGGACTGGCCCGATCTGAGATCACGTTGAAAGTCGTGGGCAGCTTAAACATCTTTTGATCAAAATATGTGAACCGAGAATCTCAACGTTTTTTCATGTATGGAACCAGGCACATCAAAGTACATATTTGCATTTCTTTTTCGGTGTCAAATGCGCCTGAATGTATGAAAGTGGTTTTTGTGTGCTCATAAATGGTGTGTAAAGTTGATTGCACCTCGCCTGTGTGTTTGGCGCATTGTGGAACTTAGGCGCACTAGTTATGCTAAACAACATGCAAAAAGGCTATTAGATAGGCTGGAAATAAAAGAAAAGTCATTAGAATAGCATGCCAGTTGACTAGAAAATATGGTACTGATCTTGCTTGGTGGAAATCATGGGGTTCCCGCAAGACCTTTGTGCTGTACTGGCTCTTGCTATATGTAGAATAAAGGTTGGAGAGCAAGCAAAAATACTTTTTTAAATGTAATGCAGTTAAACTTAAAAATCTGAACAACATCAGTTCATTTTTTAAGTTAAAATTAGTTTTAGATTCCATTAATTTTAAATACTTTATGGGAAAGATATTTTTAATTATCGGGGAGATTATATTTTTTTTATTTCTATTTCATATGATAACCCCTTTTTAAAATTTAAAAATTTAAAAATTTAATTTGATATAGTTTGAGAATTATCTAAATTTACTTTTTTATTATCGTATGGTGTAAATTGAGAAATAATAGATACTTTTTTCCCTCACCGCACATCTAGTTCCACTTTGACTCCTCAGGCTCAGGCAGACCACACTACAATAGGTCTGCCCGTTCGAACAGTCATGCACTAGTTTTGCCGACCCACATTCATATATGTGCCTCGTATTACGAGGGTGGTGCGCCACGACCTCTAGAACACCCCCTCATGGAAGGCGCATTAAAAAGTGTTGAGTCTTATGAATAGAGATGAGCGAGCAGTAAAATGTTCTAGTTCGATTAGAACCTCGAACTCTAGTGTGCTCGTTTCCAGGTTCTATTCAAACTCGATCATTAAAGTCAACCTGGTTTTTATACAGGTTTTTATACAGGTGAGGAGAAGCCATAATTACCATCAATAACAGTAAACTGGACATGTGGAACAACTTACTGAAGAAAATTTGGCTACAAGAGTGACAGAAAAAAATTGAGAGGCTAAAATACTTAAAACCTTTCAATAGCTAACTGAAAAGATGAGACAGCTAGCAAGCAAGAGCGTGGCTATAGGAGGTGCTGCAGTAGCAGCTGCTACGTGGCCCTGCTCCTGAGGGGGCCCAAAAGCTCCTTTGACACATAGGGGATTTGGAGACGGTGTGTTTTTTTACAATTAATGAAAACCCCAAAACTGCTTAAAACTGAGCTTTTGGGCACGGAGTATGATTTAGCAAAATCCAAGCAACTCTATGAAAAATATATCCATGTAATGAGAAATTAGGCTTTTTTGTGAGCCTGCAAGTTTGCAACTCACAGAAAAATAAAAAAAAATCTAGTATAAAATATAACTTTTATTATTATCCATTAACAACTCTATTATTTCCCATGGTAAAAAATCACCCTTCTCATTAGAAATCACCACAATCAACTCAGGGTATAAAATATACACCACGGGTAGTTTCAAATATCAATCATCACAATGGCAATGTATCAAACATCACATCATCCACCATACAAATGAATGGGGTCTCGATTTTCTCACTGTGTTGTTGTCATCTATGAAGATGTGTTTCAAAGCTTCTGTGATGAATGAGTAAAAAAAACATACCAAAACTATCAAAGTAGAGCACGTGCCCTTAAAAGGGCGACCCCACTTTTCCCGAGACTTTACCCTAATTGAATTAAGACATGTATCACAATATTTAGATTGATACTTCCATAAATTAATTTCCCCACTTTATAATCAAAAACTGTCAAAGAAACCGACAACAACAGCAAGTTAAAGGGAAGGTTCCAACCTTTTCCTAATAAAGGGGCTAGTGGACTAATAAAAGGTCAGGATAGGAATGAGCTATTTTACTCTAATCCTTAAAAATTTGGGGGTACTCTCATTTCTGAAAACTTTTAAACTAGGACCTTATTACGATTCATCTTTCTTACCACCTCACCTATCCAAATGAGTAGGTTGTGAAAGATTTTATGGCAAAAACGGGCACACGTCCGACATCCTTGACACTTTGCTTGCGCCAATTTTTGAGGAGCGTGTTGCGCCACATTCGTAAAATAAATGACATTTATGAATTGTGCTCGACAGAATATGGCGGAGAAACCAAATTTAATCCCCAGACAAACTCTTATTGCCAGTTGGCAAAAAAATAGCAATAATTTTTTCCCTACTCACTTCGCTTAAGTGATATAAACTAACATGATAATGAGAAAGCTATATAAAAGGATAACCTATAAAATGATAAAAGCAATACGCATCTAAATATAAATTCACGTTCTCAATTGGTTAGTATGGAGTCATTCAGTATATCAGTGATTAACAAAGAGATCACGGCAGGCTAGAAATCAAACGAAAGGGTGGTTGTTTCTATTATTAAGATACTATTCTAACATTAGCAATATCGCTGGGTCAACTTCAAGTCTCAGCGAGTCCTGTTGGTGTGGGCTAATGCCGTATCTAGAATATAGGCTTAGACAAGGAAAACCAAATTTAATCCCCGATTAACATCTCATTAAAATTAATTGAATTTCATACAGGAAAAGCAAAAGTTAAAAAAATTGAAACGTAAATTATGTTGATAGAAAGTAGATTTTGCATCAACAAAAAGTTTTTGTTTCAGCTTGGAACATTCGGATCCTCTTTTTATGGAACAAAAATTAACTTACAAATTACAAATATGTTTAAGATTTTACTTAGAAATAGTGTTGAGCGATTACGTTGGCTATCGACATCGGGCGATAGTTGATAGTCGGCCACCATCGATAAGGTTTTTCGATAGTCGATAGTCGATCATCTTCGATGACCATTAAAGTCTATGGGAGAGCAACAACACCTTCATTCTTACACCCAAACAGGGCTGTAGAAGCTGGAATTAACAGCCACAACAGTCAAATGGATACCTGCTACATCTTAGGCACAACACTTAGGCTATAAAAGCCACAGAAAAAAAGTCACACACCATTCACTATCCCTGTCTTGTACCACAGCATGACCCTTAAACCTGCATCACCCACAAATTAAAAAGTGCCAGAAGGCAGTATTATTTGAACCATCATTTTACTTGAACTGGACATTGACTATACCTGTCCTGGACCGCAGTATGACCATTAAACCTGTCTGACCCCAGATTAAAAAGTGCCGGAAAAAGGAGTCTTTCAACCACCATTTTAGTTGAACTGGAAATTGACTATACCTGTCCTTGGCCACAGCATGACCCAGGGCCGGAGTTTACAGTGGGTGCGGTGAGGTAGCCCAGGCTGGCGTCCGTCATCTATTAAAAACACAGGTTAAAATGCCCTGATGACGCAGCAACGAAAACTGTCGTGCTGAAGCAGAGTGCGGAAGCGGAAGTGTGAGAACTCCAGCCTTCCTCAGTACACAGTCAAGACCTGGATAGCGCTTGCCCCTTCGTATGAGTGCGGACTTATTGAGCTTTACTTGGAAAACTGGGGGGTTAACGCTCCTGTTACACCCAGGTGCCCTTTTCTTGGCATTCTTTTTTTCTCATTTTACTAAAACGTGGTGGAGGAAATGGTCTCTGTACTTTTTTCTCTGTCCGTGCTCAATACTCCATGTCCTCTGAAAAACCTACATCTGGTCAAGTTTTTCCTGTACCTCCCTTGTAAAATTTTCAGGGGAATTTTTTTAACAGCTATTTTGTACATGCAAGTTTTTTAGTATTTTAAAATTCTAGAAAAAACACATTTTTAAAATAGGATGGAATTCCACCATGCTTTGTTTTCTCTTTTTTTTAATTATATTAAATGGGTTGTCTCAATACGGGGATTATAGCTATGTTAAAAGATCTTGCAAAAACAAGTCATTTTGCAATATTTGTCCATTAACAGTGTCCTACCTATTCCTGTTTCTGACAGCACCTCACCCTGAGCCACTCTTGACAATTGTGAAGAACAAATGTCTGTTAGAGAAACAACATTTTTTATAATAGGACCTGTAGTAATAGCTGCATGTCACAGAAAAAATGCCCCAAAAATTCAAAACATGACCCATTGAGCCACTTTTGGACAATTGTGAAGAACAAATGTCTGTTAGAAACAACTTTTTTTTTATAATAGGACCTGTAGTATAGCTGCATGTCACAGAAAAAATCGCTCCAAAAATTCAAAAGCATGACCCTTGGGGCCACTTTGGACAATTGTGAAGAACAAATGTCTATTAGAAACAACATTTTTTAGAATAGGACCTGTAGTATTGCTGCATTTAAAAGGGCAACATGACCCAAAAAATTATAAAAATGACTTCTCAGCCACTGTTAAAAATTGTGAGGGAGAAATGCCACCTAAAAGCCATATTTCTGTTCCAAGGACCATGTTTTAAATTGCTGTATCTCACAGCAACATGCCCCCAAAAAAAATTATAATATGACTTTTTCAGCCACTGTTAAAAAATTGTGAGGCAACATGACCCCAAAACCTTTGACATGCGAAAAATTCTAAAGATAAAGGGCCCATGTATGAATCCCGCCGGGTGTCGAGGCGCCGTTTTCCGCCATTTTTCCGGCGGAATCTGCGCCTGATTTATGTCGCGGCCGGGCGGCGCTCATACATATCATTTTTAAAGTCCGGCGCCCCTCGCCAGCGTATGAGGCGAAGTGCGGGGACATGGGCGGCGTGGGGCGCTGCGCCTATGCTTCGCCGTCCGAGGTAGCGCACTCATACTGCGGGTAAAAGTCCGCCGCGCCTCCCCAGTGTGTGGGGTGCAGTGCGGGGAAACATAGGCGCCGTGGCGGGACTGCGCCGAGAATCTGTTCCGATGCGAGACAGGCTGGAGCGGCGAAAAATCATCCACATGCGGTGCGGAGTATGAAGCAAAAATCGCCTTTAATAAAGGGGGGGAAAACAGTGTCAGAAAGGAGCTGAATGTACAAAATACACTTCTTAAAATAAAATCACTTTCCCAAACTCGAGAACGGCACAATATCAAGAAATATGATATTGGAAATTGCCGGGAAATACAGTAATTCAAATCCTGAAACCTATTCTCATTGGTCGGCATAAACCGGCCAATCAGAATCGGAGCGACAGTGAACCATTAAAAGCTATGGGGAAGAATTGACCAATCAAAATCCCCGGCGGGATAATTCAAAATACAGTAAAAATGCTGAAAAGAGCTGATTGGCTGAGATAACGGGGGCTTGGCTATCTCAGCCAATCAGAATAGGAGCGACAAAGTCCCATTCTAGCCTATGGGGAAGTTTACACCAATCAGAATCCAGGGCGGGATAATTCAAAATACAGTAAAAATGCTGAAAAGAGCTGATTGGCTGAGCTAGCGGGGTCTACTTCTCCCATTATACTCTATGGAGAGATGAGCGCACTCAAATCTCCGCGCTCATTTTGAACTGTCCCGCCTTTGAATATGATTGGTCCAATTTTTTTTCCATAGGCTAGAATGGGGGCATTGTCGCTCCTATTCTGATTGGTCAATTCTCCTCCATAGGATAGAATGGGACATTGTCGCTCCTATTCTGATTGGTCAATTCTCCTCCTAGGATAGAATGGGACATTGTCGCTCCTATTCTGATTGGTCAATTCTCCTCCATAGGTTATAATGGGACATTGTCGCTCCTATTCTGATTGGCTGGTTTATTTCCGACCAATGAGATAGCTTAAACAATTTTAATTACTGTCTTTCCAGCAATTCTCTCTATGGGGAATTCCCTATGTAGCGCCGTCCGGCGATGAACGCGGTTGTTCGGGTTTTTAACTGCTTTATTTTTCAAGAAGGTTCTGGTCTTTATCTGAGAATGTTTTACACTGTAAAAAAAATAATTTGGTGATAATACTCATGCCGTGCGGCGCTGAGCGCGGAGATTTGAGTGCGTCATCTCTCCATAGAGTATAATGGGAGAAGTAGCACGCGCTCTGATTTGGCTGACTAGCCGAAACCGGACCCCCTACTCACCAATCAGCTCTTTTTCAGCATTTTATGTTATTTTGAATTATCCCGCCCTGGATCTGAAAGGTGTAAACTTCCCCATAGCTTTGAATGGACTTTGTCGGCCGTATTCGATGGTCCTAAACTTCCCATAGCCTAGAATGGGACTTTGTCGCTCCTATTCGATTGGCTGAGATAGCCAAGCCCCGTTTTCTCAGCCAATCACTGTTTTTTTTTTTAGCATTTTTACTGTATTTTGAATTATCCGCCCTGGATTCTGATTGGTCTACACTTCTCCATAGCCTAGAATTGGGACTTTGGGGCGCTCCTATTCTGATTGGCTGACTAGCCGAGACCCGCTACTCAGCCAATTTAGCTCTTTTCAGCATTTTTACTGTATTTGAATTATCCGCCGGGGATTTTGATTGGTTCAATTCTTCCCCATAGCTTTTAATGGTTCACTGTTTGCTCCGATTCTGATTGGCCGGTTTCTGCCACCAATGAGAATAGGTTTCAGATTTGAATTTTCTGTATTTCCCAGCAATTTGCAATATCATATTTCTTGATATTGCGCGTTCTTGAGTTTGGGGAAAAAGTTTTTTTTTTTTTTTTATTTTTGTGTAGTTTGTACATTCAGCTCTTTTCTTACACTGTTTTCCGCCTTTATAAGGGTGATTTTTTCCTATTCATACTCCTGCTGCACGGAGCGGAGCGCCCAGATTTCTGTCGCGATCTTCTATCTGCTTCCTTGCATGTTCCGTTCTTGCTTCACTTCGCCTCCGCCGGAGGATTTCGACCAAGTCTGCTTGTCGGAGCTGCCGAGCGCCGAGACTTCTGTCGCGATCTTCGATCCGCTTCCTCGCATGTTCGGATCCTGCTTCACTTCGCCGCCGCCGGAGGATTTAGACCAAAAAAAAACAGGTCTGCTTGTCGGAGCTGCCGAGTGCCGCGATTTGGCGAGCCGCGATGGTACAAAGCCTCGGACTATACGAGCGCGCCGCGTCCCGCCCCGGAACGCCTACAACCGCGCCCCACCGCGCCCACTGCCCCGCCCCTTCATGCGGACCGCAGCCGAAAGTGCCGAACGTGGGTCCGACAGCGGGATTCGGGCTGGGAGGCGCAGTGTGTCGCAGAAAACAGGCGTAAAGCCCGTTCATACATGTCGCCCAAGTGATAAATGGGAAATATGGTTTGTCATGAAACCTTGGTGCTTTTACAGTTTCCCTCACTGCAAAACCAGCAAAATGAACTGGGAATGAGAATAAAAATTGCAGTAAAAAATGATCATTTTAAAATAAGTTTTTCGAGGACCCATTTCTGTTTGGAGAGGGAAAATGAAGTGACCAAACAACTAATCGTGACCCTCGGCCAATTGGGCCCCCAATCTATCAGAGAATCCATGCCTATTTTCTTGATTAAGTCAAATGATCCACATTATCTGTGAAACGCCCGGGTGTCCCGTAATGACTCCTCCGGCTGTCCTGAAGGTTTTCCCCAGAAAATGACCTGGCTGCTGGGCAGGACAACACCTCAGGCTTGCGAGCCGCTCGGCCATTCGTCATTTGGATACCCAGAAGTCTAATTTGGGTCCCCGGAACACATCCCAAAAAAATCGGGGTTGAGACGCAGATTTGTCGGCACCAGAACGTTAAGCTGGTCTCTGGGTGTTGTATGTGTGCCCTGCATTGCATGCGTTGGTGAGGTGGTAAAAAATTAATAAGTAGGGTGGCACTCACTAGGTTTAATTCTCAATCTGGTGCAGGTCAAATAGGTGAATATAATTCCACCCAACAGACAGCTATATGTTGATTGACCGCACACAACATGTGATGCAAAAGAGTTACTTTTATTATAATTCAATTCCACAGGCTCCCAAAAAAATTTCTTAACAAGTTACAAAGTGACTCGAAAATTGACGTTTCGGTCCAATTAGACCTTTCTCAGAAAGTCACTGTGAAATAAACAAACATACAAACAAATAAGAAAAAGTGCAAAACATATATAGTGATAACAAGTAAATATATACATATCTATTCTCTCAAAACAGAGTACAAACACATGTATACAATGGATAGCCTTTAAAGGTAAAAATGCAATGTCAGTCCAAATGGACAACTAACTGATATGTGTATACATATAAACCATATTGTATCTAGTATTGATATGCATATATATGGTAATATACATATACATACATACATACAGGCAGTAATCCTAGTTACAATGAGGAATAACATAAGATGGTACAGTAACGGCATTTGTAAGTATTGATATGTATATATATGATCATATACATATACATATATCAAACTAGACAGTAATCTGGTTACAATGAGGAATATCCCTATTGAGCCCTATATCACTTACCACTATGTAGATAGATAAGGAGTGTGAAGAAAGGCCGTAGCCCAGTGGAAAAGGAGCCTATAATGGTGAGCAGGAAATGTGCCAGTGATATAGGCATCCGCGCGTGCCGAAATACGGAACCGGAAGTCACACGGAGTCCCGTTGCGTCACTTCCGGTGAAGAGAAACATGGGAATTGTAGTTCAAAACAGTGCCGTGCGCCTGCGCAAAAGCGCAGCGCTATGCAGAGAGATTTAGAACACAAGTAATGGTAAGAAATAGAAGCGGATTTGAATAGTAGCAAAGATGTAGTAATGATAGGCTATAAGAAGCAAATTAAAGATGTAAAGTTAAAACAGAAAAATAGAAAATAAATGGATCCCATTATGCAACAAGGTATGCTGATGGAATGCGGGCTGTAGAGGTGGTGAAAGAAAAAAGCATAAAGGAAAAAAGTAGCATACAGAAAATATGTGCTGTAGTAGTATATAGAAAAAATAACGTACAGAAAAAATAAAGCATAAAAAGTACGGAATAAAAATTATAAAATAACAAGTAGAAATGACAAAAATAAAATTTTCAAAAATAAAAAAAAAAAAGTGAATAAGAATATAGATAAGTATAAAGACATACTGATGAAAAAAAACAAAAAAGGGGGGGGGGGAAAA
>JAODAL010007381.1:0-125634 GCA_025379985.1 Phyllomedusa bahiana
GGGTAATTGCGTTTTTGCAAACCTGAGATAGCTGTGATCCCAGCTTTTTAACTCCTTAGATGCCTCAGTCAATGTACTGGCATGCACATGATGATGGAAAAGGGTGTGTGCACTGTCCGTTGCGGGTCACTCTCCACTGTCCTCTTCCTCTCTCCCCTCCTGCCAAAAAAAGTAATAATTTAAAATGTTAAAAATCGAGCAATCTTTTTTTCACACTCCACCCAGCAAATAATTTCTTGGGTTTCCCAGTAGACTACATGGTATGGTCCATGGCACTATTGAGAAGTACATCTTGTCCCGTAAAAAAAATAAGCCCTTCTATGTATATGTAGGCATAAAAAAGAAAAAAAAAACCTCTCATCCATCGATGTAGACAGAACATGTCTCATATGTAGTTTAGATTATCAGGGTACCTGTAATGTGTATAAGAACAAACTGTGTCCCCTAAAATGTTTCCATGGTAGGGAAACGAGCGGATTTAATTTATTAATTTTTGCTAATATACAGCAATAAAACTTAGAGTATCAGTCTGGAAATACATACAGCATGTATTAACTTACACAACTCGCTGACTAATCTTTACTTCCCAGTTACGCAACCCCAGAAGTGCTGCAAGCAAACAATATATGGAGTTCAGCAGTCTGCTTCCCATGTGCTATACAGCACAGCTATAGGTTACTACAGCTTCCCATGGGATGTACAGCACAGCTATAGGTTACTACAGCTTCCCATGGGATATACAGCACAGCTATAGGATACTCCAGCTTCCCATGGGATATACAGCACAGTATGGGTTTTACTACAGTTCCATGGGATATACAGCTCCGCTATAGGTTTACTACAGCTTCCCATGGGATGTACAGCACGGCTATAGGTTGCTACAGCTTCCCATGGGATATACAGCACAGCTATACACTCACCGGCCACTTTATTAGGTACACCATGCTAGTTTGCCTTCAGAACTGCCTCAATTCTTCGTGGCATAGAATTCCACAAGGTGTTGCAACGATGCTCAATTGGTACCAAGGGCCCAAAGATTTGCCAAGAAAAATATTCCCCACACCATGACACCACCACCACCAGTCTGAACCGTTGATACAAGGCAGGAGGGATCCAAGCTTTCATGTTGTTGACGCCAAATTCTGACCCTACCATCCGAATGTCGCAGCAGAAATCGGGGACTCATCAGACCAGGCAACGTTTTTCCAAATCTTCTACTGTCAAATTTCGATGAGCTTGGGCAAATTGGAGCCTCAGTTTCCTGTTCTTAGCTGAAAAGGATTTGGCACCCGGTGTGTTCTTCTGCTGCTGAGCCCATCTGCCTCAAATTTTCGCCGTATTTGTGCGTTCAGAGATGCTTTTTCTCCCTACCTTGGTTGTAACGGGTGGCTATTTGAGTCACTGTTGCCTTTCTATCAGCTCGAACCAGTCTCCCATTCTCCTTTGACTCTGGCATCAACAAGGCATTTCCGCCCACAGGACTGCCGCTCACTGGATGTTTTTTTCTTTTTCGGACCATTCTCTGAAAAAACCCTAGAGAGGGTTTGTTGTCTTTGAAAATCCCAGAGATCAGCAGTTCTGAATACTCAGACCAGCCCTTTCTGGCACCAACAACCATGCCACGTTCAAAGCACTCAAATCACCTTTCTTTCACATACTAAATGCTCGGTTTGAACTGCAGGAGATTGTCTTGACCATGTTTCATGCCCTAAATGCCTGAGTTGCCCCCCATGTGATTGGCTGATTAGAAATTAAGTGTTAACGAGCAGTTGGACAGGTGTACCTAATAAAGTGGCCGGTGAGTGGTGTAGGTTGCTACAGCTTCCCATGGGATATACAGCACAGCTATAGGTTACTACAGCTTCCCATGGGATATACAGCACAGCTATAGGTTGCTACAGCTTCCCATGGGATATACAGCACAGCTATAGGTTACTACAGCTTCCCATGGGATATACAGCACAGCTATAGGTTACTGCAGCTTCCCATGGGATATACAGCACAGCTATAGGTTACTACAGCTTCCCATGGGATATACAGCTCGGCTATAGGTTACTTCAGCTTCCCATGGGATATACAGCACGGCTATAGGTTGCTACAGCTTCCCATGGGATATACAGCACGGCTATAGGTTGCTACAGCTTCCCATGTGCTATACAGCACGGCTATAGGTTGCTACAGCTTCCCATGGGATGTACAGCACGGCTATAGGTTACTGCAGCTTCCCATGGGATGTACAGCACGGCTATAGGTTACTGCAGTTTCCCCATGGGATATACAGCACGGCTATAGGTTTACTGCTGCTTCCCATGGGATGTACAGCACGCTGTAGGTTACTACAGCCTTCCCATGGGATTTACAGCACGGCTGTAGGTTACTGAAAGCTTCCATGGGATGTACAGCACGGCTATAGGTTACTGCAGCTTCCCATGGGATATACAGCACGGCTATAGGTTACTGCAGCTTCCCATGGGATATACAGCACGGCTATAGGTTACTGCAGCTTCCCATGGGATATACAGCACGGCTATAGGTTACTGCAGCTGCCCATGGGATGTACAGCACGGCTATAGGTTACTGCAGCTTCCCATGGGATATACAGCACAGCTATAGTTTACTATAGCTTCCCATGGGATATACAGCTCGGCTATAGCTTATGTGAGCGCACACGGCTCTGGGATCACAGCAGAAGTCCTTCAGGCATGGAGACAGAGGCAGTTGTAAAGTGCAAATGGTTTCTCATGTATGTTTATTTGCAGAAAACAAACATATGGCAACAACAAGCACCGCAATGGAGGTAAACAAAACACCTGCTCGTCTGAGCACTTACTATACATAGGCGTAGTTACCTCACTAACACCTTGGTAGTACGTGGCGTTGGTGTAGCAGACACTGGCCTCCTCCAGTGTAAACTTCTCCAGCCCAAATGGTAGACTGGCGTTGCAGCCACACCTAATCTGCTTATCTGTTGACCTTAAATAGGCCAGGTAACCCGGCGTGGAACATGGGAGTAAGCACCCACCCTGCTCTATGCTCACTCCCAATGAAAAGCTGACCCAGAATGGCTGGAAGCCATACTAAACGCACAGTAAACACGTGTCAACAGCCTCATGCCACTGACTCATATCTAACTGGCTTTCCACTTCCCTAAGGCTCCTTACCTTGGTGGCATGTGTCTTGACTTCTCCAGGCATATGCCCAGAACCTGGCTGGGATATAAACGCCATTGCAGACCTTCCCGGCTGCTGCCTTAAAGTTACTACAGCCTCCCATGAGATATACAGCTCAGCTATAGGTTACTACAGCCTCCCATGAGATCTACAGCTCGGCTATAGGTTACTACAGCCTCCCATGAGATATACGGCTCGGCTATAGGTTACTACAGCCTCCCATGAGATATACAGCTCGGCTATAGGTTACTACAGCCTCCCATGAGATATACAGCTCGGCTATAGGTTACTACAGCCTCCCATGAGATATACAGCTCGCTATAGGTTACTACAGCCTCCCATGAGATATACAGGGTCGGCTAAAAGGTTACTACAGCCTCCCATGAGATATACAGCTCGGCTAATAGGTTACTACAGCCTCCCAGAGATATACAGCTCGGCTTTTAGGTTATTACAGCCTCCCATTGAATATAAAAGCTCGGCTATAGTTACTACAGCCTCCCAGGATTACAGCTCGCTAAAGGTTACTACAGCCTCCCATGAGATATACAGCTCGGCTATAGGTTACTACAGCCTCCCATGAGATATACAGCTCGGCTATAGGTTACTACAGCATACCAAGAGACTTACAGCTCGGCTATAGGTTACTAAAGCTTCCCATGAGATATACAGCTCGGCTATAGGTTACTAAAGCTTCCCACAGGATATACAGCTCGGCTATAGGTTACTACAGCTTTCCAAGGGACGTACAGCTCGGCTATAGGTTACTACAGCTTCCCATGGGATATACAGCACAGCTATAGGTTACTACAGCTTCCCAAGGGACGTACAGCATTGCTAAAGGTAACTCCACAAATGAATTTAGCCTGAGCACATCCATATATTGTAAAAAACGTAAGCATAGGTGCACACTGGTAAGGCAATAGCATACATCTAATACAAATATCAGTGGCACACTAAAGACTAAGTAAATCCTCAAGGTATATAGGAATATTTTGAAAATGCATTACTGCTAAGGAAATAGGTTACTACAGCTTCCCAAGGGACGTACAGCACGGCTATAGGTTACTACAGCTTCCTACGGGATATACAGCTCGGCTATAGGTTACTACAGCTTCCTACGGGATATACAGCTCAGCTATAGGTTACTACAGCTTCCCACGGGATATACAGCACGGCTATAGGTTACTACAGCCTCCCATGGGACGTACAATACGGCTATAGGTTACTACAGCCTCCCATGGGACGTACAGCACGGCTATAGGTTACTACAGCCTCCCATGGGACGTACAGCACGGCTATAGGTTACTACAGCCTCCCATGGGACGTACAGCACGGCTATAGGTTACTACAGCCTCCCATGGGACGTACAGCACGGCTATAGGTTACTACAGCCTCCCATGGGACGTACAGCACGGCTATAGGTTACTACAGCCTCCCATGGGACGTACAGCACGGCTATAGGTTACTACAGCTTCCCATGGGGCGTACAGCCCCGGCTAATAGGTTACTACAGCCTCCCATGGACGTACAGCACGGGGTATAAGGTTACTACAGCTTCCCATGGGACGTACAGCACGGCTATAGGTTACTACAGCCTCCCATGGGACGTACAGCACGGCTATAGGTTACTACAGCCTCCCATGGGACGTACAGCACGGCTATAGGTTACTACAGCCTCCCATGGGACGTACAGCACGGCTATAGGTTACTACAGCTTGCACATGCTTAGGCAGCATAAATCCTCTGTGCAGGAATCAACAGTTCAACACCTACGCAGATACAGATATGATTAAAGACTGTGGAGTAAATCGGTCGTGTGTACACAACGTGTAGGTTGTGTGCTATCACATCTTTAAGGAAACCCCTGGTCTCCATTGCTTACATTGGCAGCAGCACTTAGATGGTTAATAAGGATCATAGAGCTGCATAACTTTATATTTAACATTCTTTTGGCACATGCAGTTAAGCAGCCAAACAGGCAAAGCATAATTAGTGAGAGGACGCTGCACACACATACGATAGTGGACTAACTGACAACAAAGCCTTCATCCACCAGAGAAGACAAGCTGCACTGTATGTCTCAAACTATTCAGGAACTGTGTTAACAAAGCAATGTACAATTGTAGGAAACGTATACAGTAAACTGAAAGGAGTCATCTGAGCAGAACAATATGAGCGTTCCATTTTCTTGGAGGTCACACACCATTTTTCTGCAAAGGGTCATTTGGACTTGAGGTCAGATGCTGCAGATGGCCACTGACGGAACAATTCTCTTAATGGCAATTGTCTATGAGAATCATTACATCTATGGGACTAAAACAATCCAAAGCATGTTGTCGTTTTCTAAAGCTTTCATATGGCCTTAATGCTGCCAGCAAAGCTTTCTTAGGCTGACAAGAAAACAAAGTTAATTGTGATGTGTTGATTCCAGCATCCTGGCGGTGAAGAAGTTCTCCGGGAACAAGCTGGAGGTGATGCAACAGAGACATTCGAAGACATTGGCCACTCTACGGATGCACGAAACATGTCCAAAGAATTTATAATCGGTGAACTTCATCCGGTAAGTGAACTTGGTGTAACATTATAATGATGACTGAAGAGGTATGGGCTTCCAAAGGATATTCCTGTTAGGGCAGAATTGAACACAGACTTTAGTTCAGTATCCACATTTATGCTGCATTCAATCTGCTTTCTATTATATTTTGTGGCAATTCAATTTATATGATGCCGTTTTCTAAAACCGCAGCATAGATTAAAGGGGTTTTGTCACAAAGTGAGATCCTTACCTGTTATCTGCTCAGGAGAGAATATAAACAAAGCATGCTGAGTCATGAACAGCTGCAGGGGTCAGAGGGAGGGGGGTGAGCAGAGAGCGAGGAAGCAGGAAGCGACTCTAAAGTTTACTCAAATAAGAACATTACAACCAGTGGATTATCTATACAGCAGACAGCCTCATACACTGCACTTTCTCCCCAGCCCCCTGCAAGCTCCTTCATGTTCCCTGTCAACAGATAAGATGTGCAAACACGCAAGCACAGCCAGATCAGCTCCTGTCAGTGTCCTGGTCGTGTCTAATGTAAACTTTCAGGAAACTAAGGGGGACTGAGCAATGCTGTAGCTCTCAGAGGCTTCACTTTTTGTAATCATATATATTTAGAAAAGTGACCCATTTTGGAGGATCCCACGTCAACGTTACAAAACCCCTTTAGAAAAGAAGCACAAGATAAAGGAGAGGTCGGTTCTTCCAATCAATAGCAAGTGTAATCGTTGTTCATAAATTTTATTTAATTTCACATGTCATGATCAATGACATATCCACGCTGTCTTATAGATTAGCAAAATTTTGATCATGAACGCACTTGATGTTTGGCTCTGTTAAAATTCAAGGAATGATTACACATATACAACAAAAATGGTTATTAGGAATGCAGTAATCGAGGCGCGTCCAGGGAGCTCAGTGGTCCCTGGACACTCCTCCGCTATGGGTGGTGGTTTTTATTTTATTCTATCATCACTGCCAAGCTTGAAGACAGGTGTTCATGCCTGAAATGTTGCTGCTCTGATATGAGGAATATGTATTTTATCATGACATGAAAAGTGAAAAACATTTATGAACAACCATTACACTTGCTATTGGAGTCGTCTGCACTTCCAATTTCTTGTGTATTCTATTGATGGTATCTGAGATGGACCATCCCCAGTCTGGTCCCCAAGATCATCCCTTCCCAATAACTGTGCTACCAGTACATCCAGTCTTCATGGATAAAAAATAAGTGACATTTCACTTGTTGTTTCCATGCAGATATCGCGTCTGTAGACAGCGCCAGGATTTGCCCCCAAAATGATAATGCACAGAAAACTGTGTGTATGGTGCCCTAGCTAAAAGAATTATCCTAATAAAAGGTGCATGTGTCTATTGGGACTGTGGACTAGTGTATGTTCTGGAATATTAAAAATATTAATTTACAAAATGTATATGTCACTGTGTAAAAGACCATTCTACACTGAGTAAAAATACAAACATGTAACATATCACTTCAAATTTGACTAATTACAATACAATATGCAATTACTTTATTTTATTAAGTGTTACTAAAAATAGGTAAAAAATGGAATGTCCCACACTGAAGGGAATGGCCACCAAAAGAGATGCAGTGATTAGCATTGAACATAACATTATTAAATGGCTACACATGTTCTATTAAAGGCATGTTCACACAGCTTACTCAAGCCGTAATTGCGGGCCGGATTTCGCCCGCAGTTACGGCTTGAATAAGGGGCGGGAGCGCGGCGGGGCAGCTGCTCGCCGGCCCCATAGACAATGCATTATTTACGGCGCGTACGCGCCATAAATAATGCGCATGTCATGTTCTCCTCCCCCCCCCCCCCCCCCCTCCCCCACGGCGGATTCGCCGAGCGGGGAGGAGTGACGGAATCCACAGTTCTCTGAGAACTGTGGATTACCATAATGACAGGGACGGATTGGAGCCGTACTGAAGCGCAAATGTGACGCGCAGTACGGCTCCAATCGGCGCCCAAATAAGCCGTGTGAACGAGGCCTAAGGCTAGGTTCACACGGCTTAACTGCGGGGCGTAATTTCGGCCCGCAAATATGCCGTGGGGGCGGGAGCGGGGGAGGGAGCGGGGGGCCGGCACTTCGCCGGCCCATAGAGAATCACTGCTAGCGGCGCGTATATGCCGCTAGAAAGTGACATAGAGGCGACGTAATCCATAGTTCTCTATGAGAACTGTGAATTACCGTAATGAATGGGCCGTTTTCGGCCCGTAATTGGCGCACTCCGGCGCGTAATTACGGACCGAAATACGGCCCATTTTAAGCCGTGTGAACATAGCCTAAAGGTCACATAAAGGAAGACATGACTGCACATAGCAAAATACATTGTAGTATAATTATATTTCCTATATAATCGCCTTCAAATTTAGCTTCAAGTAATTTATAAAGCATCTACAGTAAAGCCATAAAGGTGAACATACAGGATAATAAAGGGCGCTGTACATAAAGTACAATATTAAATCTACATCAAATGATCATACGGATTACGGTCATAGCCCAAAAAGCATAATATTCTGGAAATACCGACCATTGTAGCATTCACAACCCTGAGTGCTTTCCTGGGTCTATTTTCCCAAGTGCTTGGCGATTTTAGCAGCTTTTAACCTCTGCTTGATTAGGGTAAAGCTATGATCTGTGACTACAGCTTAGCTGCAGGGAGTCTGACACACTTCCTGTCTCATTGGTGCAGGTGGCCGCTCTCCTGCCTCTACACACTGGCTGCTGTGTATAAAGATGACTGGGGTCCCAGGCAGTCAGTGAATGAAGAGCAGTACTAGTATCACTAGTGAGGCCAAGTTAACATTCAGATACTTCCTACACATATAATCAAGGGAATACATTCTAGAAAGGGGAACATGGAGAGTCTCTTTTACTTATCATTAGGATATTATTATATTTATGTGCTGTTAATTTTTTAAGCAGACCACAATGGGATTTTACCAGGAATCGTGTGCATTGCTTTGGCCTATCATCTGCAATAAAGAAGTAGGGCGTTTATGTATGAAAACTGTATAGCAGGAAGATTGTCTATGTTGCCCATAGCAACAAATCAGAGCTCCGCTTACATTTCTCCAGCACACTACATAAAATGTCTGCAGCAAACATTACAGGCCTTTATGCATGCAAATTAACAGTAAGACTGTCTTTGATGCCCAGCCAACCAGTAAGTTCTACATTGCACTGACGAGGGCAAAATACCCCGAAACAGCTGTCTGTAGTTGAACTTAACTGGTTTGGCTCAAATCCCTTTCACATTGCAAGGATCCTGCAAGCTACATGTGATCTGAGGATGACTACATCCAATAGAGTGCGCTGTGGAGCTCCTGAGCTCTTTTCCCATAAGCCTTTGCGTTATGCAAAACAGTCAGTGAGGTCTGAATGGCAAGTAAATCCTCACACTGACCAATTTATTGGTTCCACTTCTCAAGGAGAGATTTTCCCCCTTCTGAGGCCGCTCTTGCCTCTCACCCAGCCAACCAGTAAGTTCTACACTGCACTGATGAGGGGCAAATACCCCAAAACAGCTGTCTGTAGTTGGACTTAACTGGTTTGGCTCAAATCCCTTTCACATTGCAAGGATCCTGCGAGCTACGTGTCCAATAGGATAACTACATCCAATAGAGTGCGCTGTGGAGCTCCTCAGCTCTTTTCCCATAAGCCTCGCTTTACTTGCCATTCAGACCTGTTTGCATAAAGCAAGGCTTATGGGAAAGAGTCTAGGAGCTCCACAGCGCACTCTATTGGATGTAGTTATCCTCAGTTCAAAATGTAGCTTGCAGGATCCTTTCAATGTGAAAGGGTTTGAGCCAAACCAGTTAAGTCCAACTACAAAACAGCAGTTTTCGGGGTATTTGCCCCTCGTCAGTGCAGTGTAGAACTTACTGGTTAGCTGGGTGAGAGGCAAGAGTGGCCTCAGAAGGGGGAAAATCTCTCCTTGAGAAGTGGAACCAATAAATTTGTCGGTGTGAGGGTTTACTTGCCATTCAGACCTGTTTTTGCACAAACCCTCACACCGACCAATTTATTGGTTCCTCTCCTCAAAGAGAGCTCTTTCCGCTTTTGATGCCCATAGTAACCAATCAGAGCTCCCCTTTCATTTCATATAGTGCTCTGGAAAAATAAAGCTGATCTCTGGTTGCTATGGGCATCAAAGCCAGTCTTACTGCTAGATAGTTGAGAGCCACTCCTTGCCTCCCACCCAGTCAAGCCAGTATCGCTCTGCTCTACACTGATGAGAGGCAAAACCCCGAAACGGTCGTATCTAGATGAGCGATATTGGCTTGACTAATTTTCTTTTTGCTTCTCAAAGATTCGGTGAATCAGAAGTAAATTGAGGATTTGTTACAACTAATAGAGGGCGCAGTGAGCTTCCCAGCTCCTTTCCCATAATGCCATGTGATATGCTAGATAGTTTTCATACATAAGGCCTGTAATGGTTGCTGCAAACTAGCTCTGTGGGTTTGCTCTGCTATTACCCTGCAGGACAGTCACATGTTTCCTGTAGGACCCCATGGTGTTACACACTTACAAATAACATTATCCAGCTGTGATCATTTCGGTGGCCTCCAGCTCTGCTGCTTGAGAAATCTCTGCATGTCTTATCAGGATGCAAGACAAAGCTTTGCTACTGACATTTTATAGTATATTTGATTCTGGTTCAGGGAGTCCGCAAAGCAATAGTACATTCACATGTTAAAATATGTATCTTTTTTTTCCTTTATAGGATGATCGACCCAAAATCCAGAAGCCAACGGTAAGTCTTACTTGTAAAAGGCTGTGGTTCTGAAGTGGATACCAGAAACAAGGTGTTGCCATGTGATAAATGTGAGATTTGTGGACTGACATTGATTAATTGTTACAGAAAACCATAAGAACACCAATCTCTTTACAGTACTGATACATTGTTAGTATTGCACAACCTCACCATTATCATTGTGCAGGAGTCTACTGCACTGAATACTAATCCGCAACAGACTGTATCATTGTGTAACGGCTCCTGTACGTAGGTAATGGAGGGGTTCTCTTATGTTGGTGATAAACATAGGATAACTTTTTTTTTTTTTTTTTTTTTGGACAACTGATCCTGCTCATTTTCTGTCAGTGGTACCCTAATAAATGAAGGAACTCGTATCCTGAGTATTATTCTTCATTTTGCTTTATTACACTTTGAAGACTGGCCAGTATTGTTTTTGTTACTTCACCCTTTCTTTCCAAGAGCCATAGCTATATGCAGTATCTCACATAAGTGAGTACATCCCTCACATTGTTGTAAATGTTGTATTATATCTTTTCATGGGACAACAGTGAAGATCTGACACACAGAAACCAAGTAAAGTAGACAGTGTACAGCTCGTATCACAGCGACTATATTTACGTATAACGCACCACACAGACATCAATGTCTACACTACTGGCAACAAAAGGGAGTACACCCCTAAGTGAAAATGGACAAATTGTGCCATTTTCTGTCCATGGTGTAATGTGACTCCTTAGTGTTACAAGGTATCAAACAAAAGGGGAGAGAGGCATGGACCGCACATCCTCGTACTATACGTTGTTCTAATGCTTCTCAGCAAAAATTCTAACAATGAACATGAGTTTCTTATATACTTTTTGATCAGACGGTATAGGCCCATTTGCCACTTCACGGCGACCTCTTTAAAGTGGGTCCCTACAATAATGGATATAGCACTGCATGGCAGCCACCGCCGCAGCAATAACCACACAAGCATGGGGCATAACCCAGTGGTCTGCAGCACCACTGCTGCCAGCCCTAGCCCCCTTGCTCTGGGCTGCACAACCCCACAAGCATAGCACCACAGCAGCAATGGCCGCCACACAGCACCACCACCTAAAAAGGAAAGGTTGAAACCTCTCCAGGGCTCCCTGCAAGCTGACTGAAAGGAGCAGGTTGTTTGATCAAAAAGTATACTAAGAACCTCCTGTTCATTTTTGTAAAGTTTTGCTGAGAAGCATTAGATCAATGTATAGTGTGAGGATGTGCGGTCCATGCCTCTTCCTTCCGCATTTGTATACAGTACATACGTCTATCTTTTCACTCATAGGTCAGCACTCCTCCCCATTTCCCCCAGGTGTTTTTAATTAGCAGTAGTCTGTATAAGGGTATGTTGATATGGCATAATTGCGGCGCGTACAGTATGCACCGCAATTATGACGGGTGTTGTGGGAGTCGCGCTGAGCAGTGCGTACTCCCACGGCACTGGGAGGCCTGCAGCCTGCCCGCCCCATAGACATGCATTACTTGCGGCGCGTATTTGCCGCAAATAAATGACATGTACCTTATCTCCCCACCAGTACAATACGATTGTATTGTACGAGCGGGGAGAGGAGGCGCAATCCATAGTTCTCTGAGAGCTATGGATTGCCGTAATGATGTGGCGCATTTCCCTACATATTAAGCGCAGTACGCAGCGAAATGCGCTCCAAAATAAGCCGTGTGAACATCCCCCAAGGGTTAATGCCCTGCTCCTTTCAGTCAGCTTACCTCTCCTGAGCTCCCTGCAAGCAGTGTCAACCTTTCCTTTTTTGGTGTTGGTGCTGTGTGGCGGCCATTGCTGCTGTGATGCTGTGCTTGTGGGGTGGTGCAGCCCAAAGCCAGGGGGGCTAGGTCTGGCAGCAGTGGTGCTGTTGACCACTGGGCTGGGCCCGTTGCTGGTGTGGTTATTGGTGTGGCTGCCATGCAGTGCTATATCCATTAGTGTAGGGATTCCCTTTAAAGAGGTCGCCGTGAAGTGTTAAGTGGGCATATACTGTTTTGATCAAAAAGTATACTAAGAACCTCCTGTATATTTTTAAAGCTTTGCTGAGAAGCATTATATCGACGTATAGTATAAGGATGTGCAGTCCATACCTCTCCCTTCCGCGTTTGGTTACAAGGTATCGGTTGTAAATGGGGAGCAGATGTGTTAAATTTGGTGTTATTGCTCTCACTCTCATACTGGTCAGTGGAAGTTCAACATACCTCATGGCAAAGAACTGGCTGAGGATCTGAAAAAAATAATTTTTGCTCTTGGGCTATAAGAAGCTTGCCAAACCCTGAAACTGAGCTGCAGCACGGTGGCCAAGACCATAGAGCTGTTTAACTAGACAAGTTCCACTCAGGACAGGCCTCACCCGGGTCGACCAAAGAAGTTTAGTGCATGTGCTAAGTATCATATCCAGAGATTGTCTTTTCAAATTAGACGTATGAGTGCTGCTGGCATGGCTGCAGAGGAGTGGAGGTCCAGCCTCTCAGTGCTCAGACCATACGCCGCAAACTGCACCAAATTGATCTGATGGGCTGTCATTCCAGAAGGAAGCCTCTTCTAAAGATGATGCACAAGAAAGCCTGAAAACAGTTTGCTGAATGCAAGCAGACTAAGTACATAGATTACTGGAACCATATCCTGTGGTCTGATCAGACCAAGATAAACTTATTTGGTTCAGATAGTGTCCAGCATATGGTGGCAACCAGGTGAGGGGTACAAAGACAAGTGTGTCTTGCCTACTATCTAGCATGGTGGTGGGAGTGTCCTGGTTTGGAGCTGTATGAATTCTGCAGGCTATGGGAAGCTACAGTTCATTTAGGGAACCATGAATGCCAACATGTACTGTGACATTCTGAAACAGAGCATGATCCCCTCCCTTCAGAAACTGGCCCGCAGGGCAGTATTTTAACATAACGACCCCAAACACTCCTCCAAGACGAACACTGTCTTGCTAAAGAAAATGAGGGTAAAGGTACTGGATTGGCCAAGCATATCTCCAGACCTAAACCCTATTGAGCATCTGTGGGGCATCCTCAAACGGTCTCTAACATCCACCAACTCTGTGGTGTTGTCATGGAGGAGTGGAAGAGGATTCCAGTGGCTGCAACCTGTAAAGCCCTAGTGAACTCTATGCCCAAGAGAGTTAAGTCGGTGCTGGAAAATTGTTGACCACACAGAAAATACACTTTGGGCACAATTTGTCCATTTTCACTTAGGGGTGTACTCATTGCTGTTGTCAGCAGTTTAGACATTAATAACTGTGTGTTGAATTATTATGAGTGCACACCAAATTTACTCTGTTATATAGGCTGTACACTGACTGATTTACATTGTATCAAAGTGTCATAACTTAAGTATTGTCCCATGAAAAGATATAATAAAATATTTACAAAAAGTGATGTACTCACTCTTAGGGCTTGTTCACACGGCGTTTTTATGATCCGTTTTACGGATCCGCAAAACGGATCTAACAATTGTCAGTGTGATTAACATTAAGTTGAAAGGCAAAAGCGCGTTCCCACGGGAGATCAGCGATGCGCTTTTGAGAGCTCTTCTGCACTGCGCTTTTCGCATCCGCTTTAAGAATTGACATGTCAATTCTTATTGCGTTTTACGCAACTGAACGCCCATAGGAGATAATGGAGTCCGCTTTTGGCACTTGTCCAAAAGCGCTCCACACTCCTGGTACGTAACAGCTGCGCTTTGCATCCTCAAAGCGGATGCGAAAAGCGCACTGGAAGGCTGGACGGGATCGCTGGCGGCGGCGCAGGTGAGGGGCGGCGGCGGCGGCGCAGATGAGGGGCGGCGGCGGCAGGCAGGTGAGGGGCGGCGGCGGCAGCGCAAGTGAGGGGCGGCAGCACAGGTGAGGGGCGGCGGCAGCAGCGCAGGTGAGAGGCGGCGGCGCAGGTGAGGGTCGGCGGCGGCACAGGTGAGAGTCCGGCGGCGGCAGCGAGTGAGGAGCGGCAGACATGATGATGATGATGGATGGCTGGGGGCAGACGTGAGATGATGGCTGGGGGCAGACGAGAGATGATGGCTGGGGGCAGACGAGAGAGATGATGGCTGGGGGCAGACGAGAGAGATGATGGCTGGGCGCAGACGCGCGAGATGAGGGCGGGGGGCAGACGAGAGAGATGATGGCTGGGGGCAGACGAGAGAGAGAGAGAGAGAGAACTATTTTTCTGTCAGTGGGTGATTAACCGTTTGAATATTTTTTATTTTTACATATAGATATTTTTAACATTTTTTATTTTAAAGTCCTTTGCAGAACTTGCAATCATTTCATGTATATTATGTATACATTACTTTGTCACAGTACCACTCTCCTATTACAGTGTTTAATAGTAGTACTGTTATGGCAGACATGGGAGCCTTCATTAGGTCCTGGCTAATATAAAAATTGAATAGCACCCTTCAGTCACATGGCATGGTGGGGTAGTAGGTACATAAGAGCTTGTATGCTGTGGCCGCCACCCACCGTGTATTGAGTGAGCTCTTTTCCTGACCCTGCTCCATACTTCCCTAACATATATCACACATTGTAAATGGGGGAGATATATATTTAAGCATGCATTATAGGGAAATTGACTGGCTGACGGTTCTCTGCTTAGCTTTGTCACATGAACAATGTTGTAGATATTTATGTTTAAAATAACGATAAAGGCAATTTTTCCAATTACCTAATTGTTTAAGTTATTAAACTGTTTTTCTTTTTTTTAGGAAACCTTTATTACCACTACCGAATCCGATTCAAGGTATTTGCACAGTTTTAAAATAACCTTTTATAAATAAAAACATATACAGGATTTATTATTCACCAGGCGGTGGCTGTTCATTTCCTTTTTCTCGCTTCTGATTCAGAATCTTTTTATCGCTGTAGTTTATTCTGTTTTTGCTGTATTGAAATCTGCTCTCCATTAGAATTGTGTTTTTAGCTCCTAGAAAGCTCACAATCTGACCAAGCAGAGCTGTGGTGTAAAACTCGCATGATGCATCTTAAAAGATATTTGGCTTAAGACTGGTGTATGAAACCTCAAATTCACGGCTATAGATCATTTATGCCTCAGGCACACAATACATAGTTCATTTGAGGATCCCTTCTATGACATAACGTTCTGCTTGTCAGTTTTTTGACTTGAGCTTCACCTCACAGACTCACTACTTTGTATCTGTTGACTAAATCTTTTACCTGACAGACTTCCTGATCTGTATCTTTTAGCTGAAGCTCCACCTGATGGACTTAACTTCTGTATAAGGTGACGCTTCAACCAGTAAATACAACGAAGGGAGTTTGTATCTATAGAATAAAATTTCAACTTCCAAACTCCCTTCAATGTTTTTGGCTTAAGCGGTACCCTACAGAAGAATCGTTTCTCTGTATCTATTGGCTATAGCTCCACCTCCCTATACTCCCTTCTCTGTATCTACTGGCTAAAGCGCCACCTCCCTATAATCCCTTCTCTGTATCTACTGGCTGAAGCTCCACCTCCTAATACTCTTCTCTGTATCTACCGGCTGAAGCTCCACCTCCCTATACTCCCTTCTCTGTATCTACCGGCTGAAGCTCCACCTCCTTATACTCTTCTCTGTATCTACCGGCTGAAGCTTCACCTCCTTATACTCTTCTCTGTATCTACTGGCTAAAGTGCCACCTCCCTATACTCCCTTCTCTGTATCTACTGGCTATAGCTCCACCTCCCTATACTCCCTTCTCTGTGTCTACTGGCTAAAGCGCCACCTCCTTATACTCCCTTCTCTGTATCTACTGGTTAAAGCGCCACCTCCTTATACTCTTCTCTGTTTCTACTGGCTAAAGCGCCACCTCCTTATACTCCCTTCTCTGTATCTACTGGCTAAAGTGCCACCTCCCTATACTCCCCTCTGTATCTACTGGCTAAAGCGCCACCTCCCTATACTCCCTTCTCTGTATCTACTGGCTAAAGCGCCACCTCCCTATACTCCCCTCTGTATCTACTGGCTAAAGCGCCACCTCCTTATACTCTTCTCTGTATCTACCGGCTGAAGCTCCACCTCCTTATACTCTTCTCTGTATCTACTGGCTAAAGCGCCACCTCCTTATACTCTTCTCTGTGTCTACTGGCTAAAGCGCCACCTCCCTATACTCCCTTCTCTGTATCTACTGGCTAAAGCGCCACCTCCTTATACTCTTCTCTGTGTCTACTGGCTAAAGCGCCACCTCTTTATACTCTTCTCTGTTTCTACTGGCTAAAGCGCCACCTCCTTATACTCTTCTCTGTGTATCTACATTGCCTACATACAGAGAGAGGGGTCTGTCACGTGAAGAGATAAAGAATGTGAATCTCTAAGATGAAGCTTCAGCCAATAGATACCAAGAACGTAGTCTGTGAGGTGAAGCTTTAGCCAGTAGATAAAGATCAGGGAATCTGTAAGGGTATGTTCACACGGTTTATTGTGACGCGTATATAGTACGTGCCGCAATACAGCGGGTGTTTTTGAACCATGCGCTAATAAGCGCATAATTCCAAAGCACAGGGGGGTGCCGACTGGGTGCCGGCCCCATAGACCTGCATTGTCAGCGGTACGTATTTGCCGCTAACAATTGACATGTCAGCTTGCAGAGAAGAGAATCTGTAAGGTGACATTGCATTGTGCACATAATGGTGTAAATACATAGCATAGAGCTGCCAGATAATTCCCCCTGCCTTCTTATCCAAATGCTAAAGGAAGCAGAAAGCTTTCCATATGTGGAAGGGGCAGGATGTCGGAGTTAAAGCTTCAGCCAAAAGTTGCAGTTCCCTGTGATGAAGAGAGGACAAGATCCACAGTAGCTTTTGGCTTACATACTCTAGTATAAGCCAACCCAAATATAAGCCGAGGCACCTACTTTTGTCACAAAAACTAGGAAAACGTAATGACTCGAGTATAAGCCTAGGGTCTAAAATGCAGCGGTAAATTTCAAAAATAAATATGAATACCAATAAAATTACATAGGCAGGTACAGGCAGTTTAATATCCCATATAGTCAATTCTAGGTAGGTATAGCCTATTATATACAGGTATATGTCCCCTCATAGGCAGGTATAGGCAGCTATATGTTCCCCCTATAGGCAGGTAATGCAATTATAGGCAGATGTATGTCCCCCCATAGGCCGGTATAGGCTATTATAGGCAGATTTATGTTCCCCCGTAGGCAGGTAGAGGCTATTATATGCAGGTATATGCAATTATAGGCAGGTATATGTTCACCCATAGGCAGACATAGGCTATTATAGGCAGTTATATGACCCCCCCATAGGCAGGCAGGGCTTGTTTAAAAAAATAAATAATAATAAATAAATAAATATATATATCAGTACTCGCCTTTCCTCGCCGCTCCGTCTTCTGGCACAGGCGACGTGATGACACTCGCGCTGCCTGGTGCCGGAGACTCCGGAAGGCCGTACGTCCACTTGCAGCCTTCCGGAGTTCTATTGTGGCGCAGGGAGCGCTCGCGCTCTGCTCCACAATATTGTCTTCTGCTGTATGCGCTCCCAGGAGTCGCATACAGCCGAAGTGATCCCCGCCGGTGCCCGGCTCATGGTAGCGCCCAGACACCACCGGGTGACCAGCGAATCCACTGTCTGGGCTCCCAGGAGACGCATAGAGCTGCAAAGATCACCGACAGCGCCCGGGCCATGACAGCTCTCAGAGGAGTCGCGGAGAGCTGAAGTGTCCCTGCCGGTGCTCGAGCGCCGACCGTGACTCGAGTATAAGCTGAGGATGGGTTTTTCAGCTAATATTTTGGGCTGGACAACTCTGCTTATACTCGAGTATATACGGTACTTGTAATTTATGATGTGAGTAATGCATAGCAGGTCTCTTAATAGTTTGTTACTTTTAGGGTATGTTCACACGGTGTATTGCAGCGCGTTCAGTACGTGCCGCAATATGGCGTGTGTTTCGGGAGCTCGTGTTGATCAGCGTGTACTCCCGAGGAACGGGGGGCTGGCCCCATATACATGCATTACTCGCGGCACGTAATCTTTGCGAGTAATTGACATGTCACTTATCTCCCCGTGCGTACAATACATCGTATTGTATGCGCGGGGGGATGAGGCGTAAGCCATAGCTCTAAATAAGAACTATGGCTTACCATAATTATGGGGCACATTGCGGAATGCACCCCAAAATAAACCGTGGGAACATTACTCTTAGGTGTGACTAGTCCATTTTTTGTTTAGGATCATTCAACTTTTTCCAGTTGGTAATGCTAAACGCATGTTTAGGTTGTGTTCACACATGGCATTACTGAATACAATAATGTTGTGTTTCTGAGCGATGCCAAAAACATGAAGAAAACAGGCGTTTGTTTTTTAAGAAAAAAAAAAACCTGCATGCATTTGAAAATGCTTTTTTTTTAGGTTGCTTTGCAATAAACTTTCATTTTTTGTTTTGTTTGCCTTTTTGATGAAAAACCCAACAAAAATGCAGCATGGAAACCAAGCCTAAAGAAAATGAGTGTGTAGAATTGATTATCCTGTAATTTTTTAGATTGCATTGCATTTTGCTGATAAGCTGGACAGTTTAGACCTGATGCTGTAAATGTGACTTTTATGATTAACTTCACACATATACTGGATCTTGTATAACTGGTTTAGAAACCAATAAAATGGGTTTTCTTAAAATAGAGTGCTGTGCTGTTAACTGTGCCCTTTTGCCTTTTAGTTGGTGGAGTAATTGGATTATCCCAGCAATATCCGCTGTTATTGTTGCCTTGATGTATCGTTTCTATATGGCAGAAGAGTAACGGTGTCCATAGAACTTCATGAACAGTTTCCGGTCCACACTCGATTGTATGAACGTCATTTTATGAAAGTCAATTATTATCCTTTAATTTTTTGTCTCTGTTCATATCAAGTCAGTCTACAAACCCCAAAGATCTTTTATATTCAGTTTTAAATGGATACCTACAAGCTGAGCCATAAATTCAAATGTGGATGGACTTGCTGATGGATATGGAAACTAATGGTAGTTTGTGCATGCAATTTGACGCAAAACCATTGTATACACTATAATCTGTTCGAATTCTTCATATGCTAGAACTTTGCCTCTACTACATAATTTTTGCGACTCAGAAATAATCTTCAGTGACTGTTGATAAAACGGATCAATTCCAGATAAAATCTATTAAGTTTCATGTCTTTTCTCTGTTGAATGTTCTTCATAGAAATATAAATCTGAAGCTTTGGGAATCAGAAGTTGTGGCCAAAAAATGTTGACCTTTTAAAGCCTCAACCTCCATAGTTTACAAGATCTGTTTCCTACAAGTGCCACACCTTCCTCTGTGTATTCTGCAGGCTATAAGACTTGTTCATCAACCACATGGTTTCCTGCCTGGGTGCTAACCATTTAAATAGACGTACTGGGGGTATATTCCCTAAGCGGGTTACAGGAATTTGTATCTGCCATACTAATACTTTCTCTGCTACTACTTTAGTAGGGATCATAAGAGGACAACGCAAGGTGTGCTACTTCAGGTTATAGACTTACATTGAGAGGAACACTGTTGTACTATGTTGGGGGACACATTATATAAAAGAGCACATAGGACATTTAATATGACATCCAAATGCAGCAACAGTTCAGTGCTGTTTCGGTAAGTGTTTACACATGGTAACACCAGTTAGAATTATGTACGCTGTGAAATTCATAAGATTGCTATTCTGCATAGTGCCTTGTACACAAATTGATTGTGACAAGTTATCTCCTCAGCATCTGTCATCTGAGAGCGCTCACTTAATCTTGTATATTGAAGTTTTAGATTGATGTTCTCTGTCACATTCTTGAAATCCTCTATTATTGATTATATGAAGAATACAGGACAAAGTCGGATCATTTTAGATGTATCTTGTAATAGTAAAATATTGAAAAAGATAAATGTGGTTATCCTTTTTTATACTTATTTTGCTTATATTTCACACTATACTGTCCAAGCTTAATGTTGGGCCATCCCCCCCCAAAAAAAAACTTAACGTTGCTCTTAGTCATGTAATTTTTAATTTACATATTTGATTTTCACAAATTTTTTCATTCCTTTCTTACTTTACTATCAAGTATTCAGTGTTGATAGAAAATCTGTCCATCATGCAACTAGCCTAAGTAACCAGTATTGTTGCTAGTAATCGGTATGCTTACATGTTAAATTAAATGACATCACTTCATTAAGACACTCTACATATAGTGCTATTTTTTTCCTTCAATCTAAATAGGTCTAAACTTCTAATATATCCTTTTAAAGGATGTAGCTCTAATTTTGTGATAGAGCTTCAAATGCAATGGATAGACAAAGTGTAGAAATATGGGGTTCTGTCCGCCTTTAGATCCCTTTTTGGGGCAGTTTAATGCAGATGTTTTACACTGAACTCAGTAATACAATAAATGGTAAAGTCCCCCAGTGGTACCTGCAGCCAGTCAGGATTACCATAATAAAATTCTATCTAAGCAGGGAATTTGATGCTTTTTGTCAGACAGTCAAGGAGTTTCAACTGCTCAGAATGTCCATTTTGATTTAGATTAGGAAAAATGGCATTTAAGGGTGGATGTTCATTTTAAGCCTTATATGTTGATTCCATATGCAGAACATATATATAATCATGTATCAGTGATTTGAGTATAATTTCTGGCATTAATCACTTAATGGGAAATTTTGTGTTTATTTTTGTCTTTTTTTTATATGGTATAATTTTAACAGAATTCAGATGAATTTCAAGTGCAAGTTGTATTTCTCTTTCTGTAATTTAACTTTTTCTTTTGCCAAGATGTGTAAATTAAATGATGGAAATGTCCATATAATCATAAGGTATTTCTGAAATGGTCTTTAAACAACCGACATTTTCGAAGTACAGTTAACAATGTATACCTTTTGTATACAGAAATGACTGTTTGGAAAAAAAAATAAAAAAATGGTGAGTACCTACATTGGGCTTAATAATAAAAAGGCAAGATCGTTAAATTATTGTGTGTGTTTTCTAACTTACATTAAGGCTCATTTTACACTTGCATCATGGCTTTCATGTGCATCACAGCCACAACTTTGGTGGGTCCTACACACTTCTGTTAGGTGTCTTTGACTGAAGTGGAAAAAAGTTCTGCTGGTTTCCATGGAAAATATATCCGTCTGCTGCTCTAAAAAGAAGCACCTAAAGTGTGCACACTGCCTAATGCTTAGAAATGTAAGTGGTGTCTTATAAAAATGAATCACTGGGGCAGGGTCTGACTGGCCTAATGGATAGCCCATCTGCTGTATTTTAGCCCCCAAATGGCAATAAAAGGGCACCTCAGCTTAGAGACTTAGGTTACTATGAGCAAAAACGTGAGTTTTAGACCTTAACAGTTTCATACATGTGGCCCTTAGTGCTTACTCTGCTTCTCATACACCCTCCGCATTGGATTGCTTGTTACCTGCATCATAACATGGCGCTGTCTATCTGCTTCCCCGATGCCATTACCACAAGGCTGCTGGAGCTCTTCCCTACCTGGGGCTTCCCGCCATACTTCTCAGTTATCCCTCCTGGATGTAACGACGCCAAAGGAAACCACTGCGGCAGTCCTTTCTTCTCTTCAGGGACGGAATCAACTTACCGATTGACCCGACTTTGGATCAGAAAAGTGCGGCCTATCATCCGTGCCAGAGCCATAATCACATGGCCACCAGGACTCTATCTTTCTAAAGAGTCCCTGCTCCTCACACACCCTAATTGCCAGAGTTCTGAAATATTTCCGATGCCCCCTCCCTGCAGGTTTCACCCCTATAAAGACAAGTCATTTTGGCTGAGGCTTGTGCATCTTTCTCCTAGCCTGAGGCCTCATCCCACTACTTGTACCTGCTGGTACTGCAGACTCTCCTGCACTCAAGAGTCCCTTTCTTACAGTACAGCAATCTCCTATTGCTCAGCCATCCCACGGAATGTAATTTGGTGTGTTCACAACTTCATTGGCTAATGTACATTCCAGGCATACTATTGAATTTTTGGGGGCTCAGATTCAGCGATTCCTTGAACTGTCCTGGGTCACGCTTCTGAAAAGGCGCTACCTGAAACCCCTCTTGAGCACTGCAAGATCAGCATATAGCGTACAGATGGCAATCCTGCTACACTCAAATCTCATGCGGATTTGACCACCTGCAAGATTTTGCAAATGTTTTTATGCCTTAAACGTTAGGCAACTTGGTTACTAATGCAGATTGGTTTCTATATTATTACTTTTATCATCAGGTGTGCTACTTATAGTTCACCGTTTCCCAATACTATTTAGGAAATTGTGCTTTGTACTCTCTATTCAATCTCTTCCATGTTCACGGCCTATGAGTTATGGTATCCTTTACTTTTCTTTTTCCTTCGTGACGCTGTGTCTTGGACAGTGACCAGGAAGGCTGAGGTCTCATTGTCAGGTGACGGACTAGCCTGGTGAGACTCTTTCATCCTCCTTTCCTCCCTTTCCAGAGGGTGGTTTCATAATCTCTTTTCTCGTACAACATTTCTCTGGATATCGAACAATATTATTGTTGCATTTTCCTGAACTTCTTTCCTTGTTTCTGCTCTGTGTATCCTATCCCCTTTTGTGTCCTTTCTCTTACTATTATGCTTCATGGTCCTTTGGCCAGGGATCTGCACTAGGAAGAACTGATTCTTTATGTTTCCAGACACCTCTCTATCTAAGCCAGCATTTACTTGTTCAGTAGTTTGTGCTACAATAACTTTTTGTGAGACTGGATCAAAAGGTGCTGTCCTTTACTCTCCTTGCACATCCATAGGTGGATTATTACCTTCACCCATATTTCCTACTTACTGGCTGTTCAGCTGCTGTTTATATATACCACCTCTTCTTCTTCTCTGCGCTTAGGTGCTAGGAGAGGATAGGAGGATAATGATCATGTCTGGACAATTTTACATGGCAGATTCTTTGTGTGGATTTCATTTATTCCATTTCATTGTATTCCACGTGCCATGGGGGCCACTGCAAAGAGGTTTATTTCCACTCAGTCTTATTTGCACTTGCCTTCTCCTCAGGTGTCAAATTGAGCATAAATCACACCCCAACAAAGATCAGGAACCCCAAAAATACTGCTTGCTGTTACCACCTTTCCACAAGAAATCCACAATCAATGGGAGGGGAAGGAAGTCTATCACTCAAAAAGGTTAAATCACTCCATCCAAACACTGTTCTCCAGCAGTCATAGGGTTAAACACCGTGATCGAGGCACTGGATTCTTAGAACATACAAGGACCAGACTAATTAAAGTTGTAAGCTTTAATAGAAAAAAGGTACAGTGCTTACAAAGAATACAATAATAAAGAAAAAATAAGGTGGCATACATTCATGCAATAAAAATGATAAAATAAAGGGATAAATTGCAGAAAACACCTCATACACGCAACGTAGATTATTTTCTGTTTCCCGGAGCAAGGAAACTACATGGATGGGGTGGGGACAGCTGATGAACGCAAAACATACATACAGCATAGCCCTTAGATCACAAGGAAATGCTAACCCACTCAAAAAGCATATGGAAAGAAAATGTAAATTTAGGGTATACATTGTGCTTTAAGAAAAGGTTAAAGAATTTATTCTTTTAAGCACACTGATTTGTCACTTCAAATACGGGGGTGCCTGGTTCGGTTTAGTAGCAATGTAAGTTGTGATACTTGAAAAAGAGTGAATGAGGGAAGAAAATATAGGTGCAGGGTTATAAGGATATGTCTACACAGCAGAGTTTTCCTGTCGGATTTTCAGCGGCTTTGGTATTTTTAAACCGCTGAAAATACAACAGAAAAATGAGAACATAGACTTTAATACAAAAAAAGACCTGTAGGCCATTTTTTTCCCTGCTTGTTTTTGGTCACCAGCGGTTTTAGGAATTTGCTGTAAAAACTGACTTCGTCCAGTGGAAAGTTTATTACAGAAGTCTATGTAAACTGACGTGCGTCTTTTAGATGTGTTTTGGGCGTCTTGTCACGTTTTGTGACGCGTTGCCGCTGAAAAAATGGCCAAAGGGTTTAAACAAGGCAAATAGGTCCCACCTAGAGTTTGGTGTATTTTTTGCTGACCATTTTGCCCTTTCTTTACACTTTTTCAAAAAGGACACAGCAACATGCCACCCAAGCAATCCTACAACCGTATGGCTATTGATGTGGGGAGACTAATTAATGAGGTGAGTGTAAAGGTATATAGTTGCGTAATTTTATTATTATTTTTTTTTATGGGAAGAAAATGTTTTTGAAAAGTTATTTTTTACAATTTTTTCGGGCCATGCAATCATCATTGCTCAGTAATTTTAAACTTTTTGTTGCAGTTGCATGCCATGTGGTCATCACTGGTCAGTACGTTTTAAAGATCATAACGTGACCACTACATGGGATTTTGGAAACTCCGGGTGGCAATGTTTAACTCGCCCATATGCACAAGCGATATTGATCTCTTTGTCTCTGGCCTTCGGTGGATGGCAGGGGTGGGAGGTGCAACTTTTCCACATGCCCTCATTAGCTGGGTCCAGTCCAAACTCCAACGGACCGAACCTTCTTTCCAGCCCCCTGTACCTCCGATTGTGCACCAACCCCCACCTCTTCAACCTGTTATACAACCACCTCAACCTCAATACCTGTCCACTGCTTGGAGTACAAGATATCACCCATACCCACAACACCAATATCACAGCAGTGGGTACCCATACCTCTCCCACTCCCAACCTGGTACATCTTCTCGCTCCCATTTTTCACCCAGCCAAAGACTTTTTTTTGGTTCTTAATGTTTTTAATTAAAATTTTTCGAATTTGCACTTTATTAATGGGTTGTTGGTTGAAGGGTTAATAATTCTTTTGTTTATATTAAAAATGTTTAAAGGGAAGCTGTCACATAGGTTATGCCCCTCTTGCTGAGGACAGTACAAGCTAGTGTCAGACCTGCTGTTTCCAGCGCTGTGTCCCTTATTCTGTAAGATGTTGTCGTTTTACAGCATTTAATGCTCAAATCTTAATCATGAGCAGGTGTTAGCCCCGCCCACCAAAGGCTAGCCCCACCCACATGGCAGTTATGCACATGTTTCTACTTATTCAAAGTAATCGGTTTATCAGTTGAGGTTGGCGGGGCTAGCCTCAGGTGGGCGGGTCTGAAAAGATGACTCTTTATATGACACTTTTCTGGCTGAAAACTGCAGATTTGAGCACTAAATACTCGAAAACTACAGCATCTTACAGCACAAGAGACACGGTGCTGGCAACAGCATGTCTGTCACTAGCTTGTGCTGTCCTCAGCAAGGGGGGCAAAAATGATGTGACAGGTTCTCTTTAAATTATAATTAGATTATATTTATTACACTTTTTGAACCGTGGCTTGTGTTATTGTCTTGTACATTACATACATAAATGGTCCTAGTACTAAGTATGTCTTGCTTCTATTGTAGATTTAGGCATATATGTAGTGTCATTGTTAATTTTTATTTTGGTTTTTAAAATTCTTTGATACAGATTAGAGAAAAAAGAAAATATTAAAGTTTTTAAAAATTTAATTTTGGGTATCAATGAATTAAAAAAAAAAAAGCAACAAAAAACAAAAATCGTGGTATAAAAAAAATGTTTGGACAACCAAAAGATAAATAAATAAATTTGAAACCAAACTATGTCACACGGTGAAGATCAGGTATATTCAATAGTTGGGAAGATGTTACTAGGGACAGCCAGGAAGCATAGTAAAAACATAGTCAGCCATTACTGCTAGAGAGACCTAGGATGGAGGAGAACCAAATTGTAAGTGCACAGTGTGCAAAACAGTGTGGAATCAATAAAAGTGGACTTTATCCTCTTCCATATCCAGCTGAATTTCATAGTCTTTTTCTTTTTTTTATTATAAGATCCACATTTTCCGTCTTTTACTGAAGTGACCCAGTGAAAACACTCCACTTGGCTGACAGAATACCAAAGGCGAGTTCAACAAATTTGTGTGCGCGGCTTAAACAGGCATGAAATACCCACCTGCGCATGTCCAGACCCTTCTGGGGCCGCAGCATGTTGGTCATCTGCAGGAAAGCCTCATCTGTGACCATCATATATGGGACTACATGGGATGTTCCGGGCAGTGCAGTTGGTGGTGGTACTGCCATAGCCACCAACTTAAATGACAACAAACTTTAATTGTGCTTCAGCCACCGCCATCAGGACCACCGAAAAATACTTTTTATAATGGTAAAATAAAGATTCTGAGTGCAGTGGCTTCTGCACTCGTATGTGCTCCCCATCAACAGGACCCATGCAGTTTGGGAAATTGCCTATAAATTTAAACCTTTCGGCGATCTGATCCTAAGCTCCGGAGATGGGCTGAGCATCACAGTTGGTTGTAAGTGCTTTCCAACCCGGAACTGCAGGTGTAGGGAACTTTAGCTCTCTCCAGTTGCCAGAAACCTAAAAACGAAAAAAAAAACTAACCAGTAAAACAATTTATAATTAAAATACAATTCCAATCACCATTTAGATAACATGACTATACTGTAGACAACAAAATGGTTATTGTGAGGGAAAGCATACCGTAAAGTTATGAGCAGTCTGTCGCTGGAATTGATTGCTGAACACATCCATGTATCCTGTCTGGTGATATGTAGACCCACAATCTCCACTAGCCTGTCAAATGCTTCAATTGACATTCTTGTGAAGGTGAAACATTTTTCAGGGAAACTACATGAAAAAAAAAAATAAAATCAATATATGGTATTCACTATTCAGAAATGGAAATACAGTGGTATGATTGCATTAATATAGTCTTTACAAAGTAAAAGACAACTGTTTATACCTTCTTAATTCTGAATAAAATTGTCTAATGTGTCCTCGTTGGTACCGCATCAAAATACCTACAACTGCACATTAGTAGCGACAAAATACCTACGACTACACGGTTTTAGCGACAAAATACCTATAACTACATGATTAGATATAAAAGCAAAAGTGCGCTTACCCTTCTATGCCGACCATGAACCAACACATCGTGAAGCACTCCCATTAACAAACGCATTTCCCGTCGGCATATTTAATGCGTGGAAGCGTCCTGTCCACAAGCTGTTGTTCTTCATCGCTACCAGAATCTGATGTCGCCATTACGATTGACTCATTTTTTCGAAATTTGTTAAAAATTAGCACACTGCAGCAGACAAAAGACACGACTGTAGCCAAAGCACTCAAAATGGCAACTGTGACCAAGGGAGTGACTTGTAAACTCCACCTGTAGGCTGGAGATGGCTGGAATTGTGCATACATTAGAAAACTGACCAAAAACCATTCAAGAAACATTTAAAAAGCTTGCCAAAAAAAAAAACTAAAACTGACCAAAATTAGTAGTTTTTTTCAGCAGTTTTTGATAAGATTTGGTTTTCTGCTAGTGTTTTGTCCTGTGCTGTGTGGCTCTAGCCTAAGAGCGTGGACAGAGAGATAAATGTATACATGAGGATGATGGAGGACCATAAAATGAAGATTAAGAACATGGAGGAACTATTCAAGGTAGTAGTGGAGCAGGGCAGGGAGAAAAAGAATAACTAAAGAAGAAACCGGAATGAGGAGAGCACTTATGCTCAGAGGGGCTGGGTATGCTAAAGGTGAAAAAAATATAAATGGAAGCCACATAAGTACAGGTAATAAGTAAAAGGTGTAAATAAGGCACATGGGGGGTCAGGAGGGGTAATTGAAGAGTCAGCAGGAGGAGAGGCAGTTTAATGAGCGCAGTAGCTTTCCAACAGTTTCAGTGTGCCACCGCCATCTGACAGAAGAGCTGGCATGCTTTTTGATTGTCACAATAACAAAGCAAAAGTGCTTGGTCCTTAGACCTGGTTAAGTTCAGAAGTACTCCAACCTCATTTTGGAGATATAATGCTAGCTCCCCAGCAACATTCTAACACTGTGTTTTATTCTATGACAGCTCAGCCATATTAATACATTCTGAACCCTTTCATTATGGACCACTGTGCCATATGATTCCCAGTCTGACCATCAGTCCAGAGTTTTTTCTGCATAGACAGGAGTTCAGCCCCTCCTGTATGCCTAGGCTTGGTTCACATATGCACTATTTTTGTCCATCTAGACCAGTGTTTCTCAACTCCAGTCCTCGAGACCCACTAACAGGTCATGTTTTCAGGATCTCTCACAGAGTGCACTGACAATAATTTTATCACCTGTGCTATACTGAGGAAATCCTGAAAACTTGACCTGTTGGTGGGTCTTGAGGACTGGAGTTGAGAAACACTGATCTAGACGATGGACATCACAGTGGAGACCTGTCAGACCTCATTGTAATTAATAGGATCGTTGGGTACCGTGAGTATCTGTTGTGAAATAGATTCTGGTGTGTGTAGAATCTCCAGTGTATTCTATGAGATGCAGCTTTACACTACTTTCCCTACCTCTGCTACAAGCACTGACAAGAAGAAACAAATCACAAGGAGACCAGTCTAAGCTGCATCCCAAGAACAGCAGAAGATATTGGAACGCTTCAGGTCCATGTGTGTTAAAGAATGTTCATGTTTTTCATCTAAGTTTAACATGTACCATGAAAAAGCTCCAAACATACATGTTTAACATGTATATAAGGTTAAATCAGTTTAACAGAAGCCAAAAGACTGTTTTTGGCTAAGCACGGGCCAGTATGAATCAGTTTACTGCAAAAATGTAAGGGACTGAGCATTGGACTACACTATTCCATAAATACAGTATAATGTTAAAATTGTATCTGTATATGTATGTTAACAAATGCCATAATAATCCATAGGTGATGAATGTCATTATAAGGCTGTTTAAAGCATACATCATTAACTTTCCTAGCTTTTCGTTGTCTTTATGTTAAATCGATGCAATAATAGCCTACCATTTATCATAAACTTAGGAGCTTTTCCAGGTGTATGCTCTAAATATATGCAATAATGAGATGTAAATGGGGCCTTAGGGAGCAGAAGTTTACTGTCATTGTCAATGCTACTGATTAATGTCACTGATCTACAGTATCTCACAAAAATGAGTACACCCCTCACATTTTTGTAAATATTGTATTATATCTTTTCATGAGACAACATTGGAGTTAAGTCACTGAAACAATGTAAAGTAGTCAGCTGTTATAACAGTGTAAATTCAGTGTGCCCTCAAAATAACTATATTTACTATTTTGCCATAGGCAAACTTAAACTCTATCAGTTCTCTATCTATTAAACACTAAAACGTAACTTTTATTATATCTAACTCTTAACCTCTATACACACTATTTAAAAACCTGATCTCTATCCTCATCATTTAACCCTTTTTGCTTCTGAAAGAGGGAATAACTCCCTTTCTATCATCAAGTCTGGTGGAACCCCACCTATTAACAGGAGAGCCTTATATCTATAGCAAAGTACTAGCTTCAGTAAGGGATCCCAAGCCAACTACTTGGGCAGTCGTCCCTAATACTCATAGACACAGAACAAATAATGGCCCCTTGTGACACCGTCTACAGCAGGTGACACTTGTAGACAGAGGTGAGAGATCACAATTTAAAACGTCATGCCTGACCTCGCCGACATGTTTCGCCAGCTAACCTGGCTTTATCAAGGCTTAGAGGTCCGATCACATGTGGTCTGAGCTCACTTCCTTTTATATCATGTTAGGTCCACGCCCCATTCAGGTGCTCACCAATTAGCCATCAGAGAATCCACATAAAGCCCACTCCCCCTTCCGTGTGCGCACACTCATAACATGTCCTGCTAAAGCTGCCACCATGCTTTCATGAGCCAACAACCTTCAGTCAAATTCGCCTTTTCCATAACGGGCTTGCGCCCCATCTTACCGTACTGCCCGTGCCAATGCACTGCACCAACAAACACCTCAGCCCTGACTGTGATGGGCTTCCATCTCACTTCTCTCATATTATTGCAACTGCGTGCCTCACCTAGAATGAACTAAGCAGACTAGGTATCACATTACACAGCACACTGCCATCTTTGTCAATTCCCATAAGCCCCTTCTCTTCAATATCTAATATGCATATTCATTGGGAATATAAACTCCCATTGAAGATTCTCCTACGGCTCACAGCTAGCCATTCAATCCACCATGTCACAATGGGAGCATGTAAGAACTCCAGTATCCTCAAATGCCACCGCATCCAGCTGCATCCGCCTCGCACTAGACCATGCTCCCATTGTGACATGGTGGATTGAATGGCTAGCTGTGAGCCGTAGGAGAGAATCTTCAATGGGGAACTTGTGAGGTCAGACTGTGGGAGGGAGGGAGGTCTAGCCATAGAGCCTACAGTATTATTAAAATGAATATTACATGTGAAAGAGAAGTAGTTTATGAATATAGTCTTGAGACAATACTATACAATGCAGTGGAACATGTATTTAATGGGGCCTGCAGCTCTATTGGAATGAATATGCATATTACATACATAGGAGAAGTGCTTTATGGGAAGATAATATGACAGTGGTCTATTGTACAGTGGAGTTTATATTCCCAATGAATATGCATATTAGATATTGAAGAGAAGGGGCTTATGGGAATTGACAAAGATGGCAGTGTGCTGTGTAATGTGATACCTAGTCTGCTTAGCTCATTCTAGGTGAGGCACGCAGTTGCAATAATATGAGAGAAGTGAGACTGAAGTCCATCACAGTCAGGGCTGAGGTGTTTGTTGGTGCAGTGCATTGGCACGGGCAGTACGGTAAGATGGGGCGCAAGCCCGTTATGGAGATGGAGATGGCGAATTTGACTGAAGGTTGTTGGCTCATGAGAGCATGGTGGCAGCTTTAGCAGGACATGTTATGACTGTGCGCGCGGAAGGGGGAGTGGGCTTTATGTGGATTCTCTGATGGCTAATTGGTGAGCACCTGAACGGGGTGTTTACCTAACATGATATGAAAGGAAGTGAGCTCAGACCACATGTGGTCGGACCTCTAAGCCTTGATAAAGCCAGGTTAGCTGGCGAAACATGTCGGCGAGGTCAGGCATGACGTTTTAAATTGTGATCTCTCACCTCTGTCTACAAGTGTCACCTGCTGCAGACGGTGTCACAAGGGGGCCTTATTTGTTCTGTGTCTATGAGATTAGGGACGACTGCCCAAGTAGTTGGCTTGGGATCCCTTACTGAAGCTAGTACTTTGCTATAGATATAAGGCTCTCCTGTTAATAGGTGGGATTCCACCAGACTTGATGATAGAAAGGGAGTTATTCCCTCTTTCAGAAGCAAAAAGGGTTAAATGATGAGGTTAGAGATCAGGTTTTTAAATAGTGTGTATAGAGGTTAAGAGTAAGATATAATATAAGTTATGTTTTAGTGTTTAATAGATAGAGAACTGATAGAGTTTAAGTTTGCCTATGGCAAAGTAGTAAATATAGTGATCAAAAGTCACTCTTTTTGTTCTCTTGCGAGATTCCCAATTTTTTGGAGATTATGCTCAAAATAACTCGACACATAACCATAAATGTCGAAACCACTGGCAACAGAAGTGAATATCCCCTTAAGTAAAAATTGACAAATTCTGCCCAATTTTCCATTTTCCCTCTACAGTGTCATGTGACTTGTAAGTTTTACAAGTTCTCAGGTGTGAGTGGGAAGCAGGTGTGTTAAATTTGGTGTTATCGCTCTCACACTCTTTCATCATTGGAAGTTCAACATGGCACCACATGGCAAAGAACTGTCTGATGTTCTGAAAAAAAAAGAATTGTTTCTCTAAATAAAGAGAGCCTAGGCTATAGGAAGATTGCCAACACTCTGAAACTGAGCTGCAGCACAGTGGCCACCATCATACAGTGGTTTAACAAGACAGGTTCCACTCAGACCAGGCCTCACCATGGAACGACCAAAGAAGTTGAGTGCATGTTCTCAGTGTCATATCCAGATATGGCTGCTGCCAGCATTGCTGTTGAGGTCTGCATGGCTGTCATCCCAGAAGGAAGCCTCTTCTAAAGATGATGCACAAGAAAGCCTGTCAACAGTTTGCTGAAGACAAGCAGACTAAGAACATGGATTACTGGAACTATGTCCTGTTGTCTGATGAGACCAAGATAAATTTATTTGGCTCAGATGCTGTCAAACGTGTGTGGCAACAACCAGGTGAGGAGTAAAAAGATAAGTGTGTCTTACCTACAGTCAAATATGGTGGTGGGAGTATCATGGTTTGGGGCTGCATGAGTGCTGTCGGCTGTGGGGAGCTATAGTTTATTGAGGGAACCATGAATGCCAACTTTTACTGTGACATAAAGAAGCATAGCATGGTCCCCTCCATTCAGAAACTGGGCCACGGGACAGTATTCCTATATGATAACGACCCCAAACACACCTCAAAGATGACCACTGCCTTGCTAAAGAAAATGAGGGTAAAGGTGCTGGACTGGCCAAGCATGTCTCCAGACGGAAACCTGGGAAGCTTTAGTGAACTCCATGCCCAAAAGTTAAGACAGTGCTGGAAAATAATGATGACCACACTAAATATTGACACTTTGGGCACAATTTGTGTTATTTTCAGGGCACCCCAAATTTACACTGTTATACAAGCTATACACTGACTACTTAACATTGTATCAAAGTGTCATATCTGCAATGTTGTCCCATGAAAAGATATTATACAATATTTACAAAAATGTGAGCGGTGTACCAGGCAAAACTTCATGTATAGATGCACTGTCACGGCACACGTTGTTCCCTGGAGAAGCAAAGTGCTACAGGGGTTAATCCCTCCATTCAGGGGACACGCCCAGGGAGAAGCCTGGATGATAGGAGTGACAGCTCGGCTTCAAATCAGTTCAGAGGGTGTGTCGCTTAGACCAATAGATGAGCCCGGAGGCCGCACCAATCAGCTTCTGGGGCGGTGTCCGGGCGGCTCATTTAAACTGGCTCAGTTTGGATTATTTTTGCCTGTGAAAGGTTACCCTTTGTGTTTCTCCCGGTTTCCCGTTTGCTTGTTTGCTCTGTTACCCTGACCCGGCTTGCTTCCTGACCTCGTTCTCGTCCTCTGATTCTGTACTGCATTACCTCCTGGTTTTGACCCTTGGCTTGGCTTACGTTATTCTCTTGGTTTTCCGATTTGTGGCTTTGGCGTACCCTTACCGTTATCGACCCGGACTGTTGACTTCACGTTTCCCTGACGGCCCTGCACGTAGTAGAGTAGGGACTGTCGTCCAGTTGGGGTCTGCCATTTAGGGCAGCACGTCAAGTAGGCAGGGACAGTGGGCTGGGTGGCAGTCAGGGCCCACTGCACCTCCTCTGACGTGACATTTTCACAGGCCATACATTAAAGCTCTCCACGCACCATGGACCCCATGACGATGCTGGTAGAGCAGGGACTTACGCAGTTGGTCCAAGATCTGGCATTAAGGGTGCAGCAGCAGGAGACCTCCGTGGGTACCCCCCAGGATGGGAGTTCCCCGACATCGCCACTCCCTGTTGTGGAGTTACCTGATAGATTTTCAGATGACAGGAAGGCCTTTCTGTCTTTCAAGGAAGGCTGTCTTTTGTATTTTCGACTCCGGCCACGTACTTCTGGTAATGAGGAACAGAGAGTGGGAATTGTCATGTCCCTACTCCAAGGGTCGCCCCAGGAGTGGGCATTCTCACTACCCCCAGAGGCACCCAAATTGTCCTCAGTCGACAGATTTTTTGTCTCCTTGGGACTCCTCTTTGACGATCCATATAGGGAGGCGGTAGCTGAGACTCAACTCACCACCTTATGGCAGGGTAAGCGGACGGTAGAGGTTTATGCTTCGGAATTTCGCCGCTGGTGTGTTGCGTCAGGGTGAAACGACCCAGCCCTCAGGTGCCAATTCAGACTGGGATTGGCAGAACATGTTAAGGACTTGTTGGTGGCTTATCCTACCCCGGGCACTCTGGATGAGGCGATTGCCTTGGTGCAGCTAGACAGACGGTTTAGGGAGAGACGACGGGAACAGACCCTTTCTCCGTTGCCCCGCTTAACACCTCTTCCCCGTTCTGCTTCCACCCCCGAACCTGCTTGCGTGACTATACCCCCGGAGGAGCCTATGCAGGTAGGGGCCTCTTCTGCGGGTGCTGCCAGTGACCGCAGGACCTCACGTCGCACCCGGGGACTGTGCTTCTACTGTGGCGGAGAAGGCCATCACATCCGGGAGTGTCCCAAAAAGAAGCCATGGCCGGAAAACTCCAGCGCCTAGGTGACTCCCGGGAAGGTCACCTAGGCGAGCAGGTATTCCCTATTGTGTCAAAGAAACTATTGCTTCCAGTAAAAATTTCGTATTTTTCCAGCTGTGATTCTGGGAGTGCATTTGTGGACTCTGGATCAGCCTCCAATTTCATGGACGCTTCATTCGCTAGGCGTCTGGGCCTTCCTTGGAGGTCTCTCTCTGATTCCCTGCAGGTTGTGGCTATTGATTCCACCCCGTTGGTCAAGGGCAATATCCAGTATTGCACCCCAGAACTTGAGATGCTAGTTGGGTCTATACATAAGGAGAAATGTATATTGTTTATCATGGAGGGCTTACCCGCTGATGTTGTGTTGGGGTTGCCCTGGCTTCAGAAACACAACCCCGTATTTGATTGGAATTCGGGGGAGTTAATTAGGTGGGGCGAGCAGTGTATTAAGAAATGTCTTCCAATTGTTCTTGGTAATGTGGAGATTGAGCAGATTCCGCGTTTATTCGTGACTTTGCTGAGGTGTTCTCCAAGACTTTTGTATATACAGTATATATATATATATATATATATATATATATATATATATATTATAATATATATATATATATATATATATATATATATATATATAAAGGTCTCTATATTGTTTAGACCAGAGACAGGTCACCACAAACGCCCAAAAGTATATATATCTCTAATGAAATCAATGTGGAAGGGCAATTAAAATATAACTTTTATTGAACTAAGTTAAAAAAAGGTTTTTCCAAAGTGCATCAAAAAAGCGCTTAATAATTAGTAGAATAAAATAGATAAGCCGCAAACAGAACAAAACGCAACACTTACCAGGTGATCAGGAAAAGTAGGGGAAACGAGATCTATGTGGATGTAAAGAGAGGGGGTGCTCACCCTACAAGCCCTGTAGTGGTCCTGATTATTCCCTAGCCTAATTAACGGAAGAATAACGTCCCAATAAGGACGGCCCCGTCCGGAACCTGGCCCTGGTATACCTCACCCTAAATTGCCCTAAAAAATAAAGCATAGGGTGACAGAAAAATAGACCTTACTTTTATTCTGGTCCCAACATGTTTCGGCGCCCACCCGAACCTCATCAGGGGACAAGAGTTGTTAGGCTATAAAAATTGCGGTCTAGAATTCCATGTACACGAGGAGCAGGTGGCTCCCAGTGTCTTGACACAGCTATGGTGTGCTGTGTAATAGGTAACGGGCTAGCTCCTATTTATGTGAGCAGCACACTGTCACGTGTGTTGTGAGCGGCCAATGTATGCCGTTTTCAAACGGGCAGGAAATGCCGGCGTCTAATCAATGCGAGACCCGGCGCGCTTGTTACCATAGTAACATGGGATGCCATTACGTCCAAAGCGGAAGTCGGCGCAATATGCCCATAGTGAGGCTTGAGCCGCACAGACATCCGCCCCACGTGCTGTCACCGAAAGCCGGAAATGACGTTCCGCAATACGAGAGACAGAGGGGAGTGTGTCTCTGATTGAGAGTCTACTCCCGGAGCAACGTACCCGCCCCGTTTTGGTGTTTGTTCTCAGATGCACGGGGAGGATAGCGAGCTGAATAGAAAGATTGTCTAAGTCTGGCCTGGACCACGATACATGGTTTAAAAGAGAGGCTATTACTGCAATATGAGGGTCAAACTGAAGAAAAGAACAAAAAGAGTTTAAACCGGGACAGGAAAAGATGTCATGAGTATTGAGCCTAACACTTATATCACATTAAATTATATATTATTCTTTAACAAAATACACATATTGTTGACTACTCTCAGCGCACTTACTATAGTATGTCACTCATGTCGTATATTTGATTCCCCCCTTAGTCGGACAATATCATGTTATACATACCCTATAAGAGAGGGTATCTATAAAAAACATTGGAAATTAAGTTGCTCATTTAAACCAATGGGTTGCTGTGTTTTTAAAGTGTAAATCCAAAAACTCTCTTTGCATAGCAATAGTTTGTCCAGATTTCCCTTTCGGGGATGTGGTCTGATCATGTCTATGCCCATGAATCTAAGACCTTGATATGTGCCGTTGTGTTCAGACCAAACATGTCTAGAGATGGGGGTGTCCCTTTTGTGCCTTATGTCCCCTAAGTGTTCCCCAACACGACGGCGAAATTCTCGAATGGTCTTTCCAATGTATTCTTTCCCACATTCACATTTAACGCGATAAATGATACCTGTGGTTCTACAGTTAATAAAGTGTCGGATGTGGAAGTATTGTCCTGTGTGTTGATTCATAAATTGCTTTCCTGTTTCCACAAAAGCACAGTTAACACATCCACTACACTTAAAGCAGCCAAGAGGTTGTCTATCCAACCAGGTATTCTTTTTCGGAGGAGGTGTATAGTGGCTCTGGACCAGGGTATCTTGAAGACTTCGTCCCTTCCTAAATGTGACTAGCGGGTATGGTCCGACCTTTTCTGTAATATCAGGATCCATGGTTAGAATATCCCAATGTTTTTTGAGAACATTCCTAACTTCATTAGACGCTTCATCAAATGTACCGATCACCCGAGCCAGGTTCCCATTTGGGCCTGGTTGTCGGTCCTTAGGAGTTAATAGACTTGACCTTGCCATGTTCAGCGCATGGTGATATCCTTTCAGAATCACGTCTTGGGGGTAGTTTTTCTCCCTAAATCCTTTTTTTTAGGTCCCCAGCTTGTCTCTTAAACTCCATTGTACTGGAACAGTTTCGGCGTAACCGCAGAAACTGACCACGAGGTATTCCTCTTTTAAGGGGGACAGGGTGACCACTCCGCCAATGGAGTAACGAGTTAGAAGATGTAGGTTTGCGGAACAGTGTAGTAGAGATAGTACCTCCATTGTCCCTTATAATCTTAACATCTAGGAACGTTAGATTGTCTGATTTTATTTCTGATGTAAACCTAAGTCCCAGGGTGTTCTGATTAAGACGATCTATAAATGATAGGAAATGTTCTTTTGGGCCATTCCAGATGATAAAGACATCGTCTATATAACGAGTCCAGAGCCCTATATGGTCCGTCCATTCTGACATGGTCTCATCAAAGACTAGTAGGTTCTCCCACCAGCCGAGGTACAAATTTGCATAAGATGGAGCACAAGGACTGCCCATGGCAGTCCCCCTCAGCTGGTGAAAGAACCTACCAAGACCCACTCTGAGAAGTTACCCCCGCATAGATCATATGACTGTGCTATCGAATTATTGCCAGGGGTGAAATTTCCTAAGGGCAGGATTTATAATCTGTCGGGTCCTGAGAGAACCCCCATGAAGCAATACATTGCAAAGAGCATACAGAAGGGTCACATTCGCCCTTCCGTGTCCCCTACGGGTGCAGGGTTCTTCTTTGTTAAGAAGAAAGATGGAACTCTCCGCCCATGCATTGATTATCGGGAGCACAATAAAATAACGGTGAGGAACCAATACCCCTTACCATTGATTCCAGATCTGTTTAACCAAGTTCAGGGGGCCAAGTGGTTTTCCAAGTTAGACCTAAGGGGGGCCTATAATCTGATCCGTATCAAGGAGGGAGATGAGTGGAAGACCGCATTTAATACCCCGGAGGGCCATATTGAATATCTGGTTATGCCCTTTGGGCTGTGTAATGCTCCTGCGGTATTCCAGAACCTGGTAAACGACGTTTTTCGTGAATTGATTGGTCGTTGTATGGTCGTCTATCTGGATGACATTTTAATTTATTCACAAAACTGGGCATCACACCTTAAACATGTGCGACAAATCTTACAAATTTTGAGGTGCAATAATTTGTTTGTCAAACTCGAGAAGTGTGTTTTTGGGGTTCGGGAGGTTCCTTTCCTGGGATACATCCTGACTCCCAATCGTTTCGTTGGACCCGAAAGGTTCGGGCTATCCTCGACGGGGTCCGCCCGCCTCCCTGAAGGCCTTGCGCTTTTCCTTGGGTTTGCCAACTAATTATCGAAAATTTATTCGGAATTTTTTCGGTTCTTGTTCGGGGGGTGGAAAAAAAAGTAAAAGGGGGGAAGTTCAAAATTGGAACCTGAGGCCATAGGGGGCTTTTTGAGAAACTTAAGCAGGCTTTGTGTCAGCTCCGTTGTTGATTCAACAGATCACAAAAAACCCTTGTCGCGAATTTTGAGCTTCTGAGTTCGGGGTAGGGCGGTCCTCTTCAGGGGGGGCCCCCATGACTAATCTCCTCCCTTCCCCTTTTTTCCTGTAAATTTTCCCCTCGACAGAAAAATTATGACGTTGGGAAACCCGAGTTTTTGGCGTAAGTGGGTTCGGGGAATGGGCCACCCCTCGGGGCCCAACCCAAGTCACTTTTCAAACGGTCTAAAAAAACTGACCTTTTTCTAGGAACGCTAAAAGGCGAACCCACGTCAGGTCTTTGGGGGCATTTTTTTTTTTTACCGTTTAATTTTGTCGTACTTACAGCCCAGGATCTAAAAAGGGTTAAAGCTGACGCGATTAAAGTTTCTGGCCAGTACTCGCCTCGGGGGGATCCTACCATTTTACCCAAAGACGATTTTTCCCAGCCATGTCCCCCGATTTGGGCACTGAATTAAAGACACACCGGAATGAGATGCAATTGTCCTGCTTCTAAAGTCTTTCCCCCCACTCAGTTTCGCTTATTTTGTTAAAGGAACACATGTTTCTTATTATCTGGACACCCCGGGAGGTCTGGCACAAAGAAGCCCATCTCTCGCAACTACTGGTGGCCGTCTTATACGTGATGGAGGCTTGTGGCAGAGTAACATTTGTGCTGGGGAAAAAGGTTCCAGAACCCTCCCCCGGGGAAAATTTTGTACCTTCCCCATACCCAGCATCCAGGACCCATATTTTAAAAGGATTTTTATAACCATCGCCTCCCTTTGAGGGTTAACGGTCCATTTGGGGGTGGTATCGCTTTAAAAAAAGTTCTTTTGGGTTTTCCACTCAGGGGGTTTGCCGTCGTCCAAAAGCTCGCGGTTGTTTTTCAAAATTTTGTGAACTGAAAATGGGTTACCTGAGAATATCGTTTCTGACAGGGGGGTTTTAAATTTTTTTTCGCTTCTGGAATCCTCGAAAGGGCTCGGGGATTCCCCATCCTTTTCCCTCGGCCTTTCCCCCTTTGAAAAATGGCAGCGAGAGGATAACCAAATGTTAAACACAAAAGTTTTCGTTTTTTTTGTTTCTGATCGCAAGGGGATTGGGTGAAAATACTTACCTTTTTGGGGGGAATTTTGCTATTAACAATCGGATAACTTTTCGTCGGGTGTTTGCCATTCTTCGTAATTCGGTTTTCACCCCAACATGTATTTTTTAAAAATGCACTTCTGACCATAGTGGGTGGATTTACATTAGGATCTGTGACACCCGGGGCCCAAGTTCGAAAATTCTCAACGCCCAGAGCACCAAAAGAAAAGGGTGACGGGGCGTCTCTGCTCCAGTTTTTTTTTCTGTGGGGGTAGTTTGGTTTTGTCTACCGAAAATCTACATCTTAAGGGGCCTTCCCGGTAAACAGCCCCCACGTTTTTGTGGGCCCGTATTTTTGTGCAAGAAGTAGTTAACCCGGTGGCATACGTCTAAAAAGTTACCCCCTTGTCTCCGGGTCAAAAATTTTTTCATAAATCATTTTAAAGAGTAATCCCCCGGCTTTGACTTCGCCTTCAAGCCCCCTCCTCCTGTAAACTTGGGGGTAAAAATGGAATACATCGGGCTTGTATTTGACTCGCATAGAGTGCAGAGTCCCTGCAATACCTGGCCCCACTGGAAAGGTTAGGGTCCGGAGGAGGGTCGTGGTTCCGGGGCCAGATTCTTATGCCAAAATCTCTGATCGGGGAATTCCACGACTCCCACCCGGACAAACCGGACCAGGGAAGGGGCCCCAGGGGCCCCTCCTAAAAGGGGGGGGGTACTGTCACGGCACAGTTTTTGCCGTGGAGAAGAAAAGGTCTACAGGGGTTTAATCCCTTCATCGGGGACCCCCCCAGGAAAGCCTGGCGATGGGAGTGACAGCCTGCTTCAAATAAAAACCCGGAGGGTTTTCACTCAGACCAAATAGAGAGCCCGGACCCCGCACCAAAGCTGCGGAGCATGTCCGGGGGGCTTTTTAAAAAAATGGCTCTTTGGATATCTTTGTGTAAAGTTTACCCTTGTTTTCCCCCCGGGTTTCCCTTTGCTTGTTTGCTCTGTTACCCTGACCTCGGCTTTGCTGCCTGACCTCGTTCTCGTCCTTGATTCTGACGCGAAACTCCGGGTTTTTTGGACCCTTGGTTGGCTTACGTTATTCTTGTTTTTCCGATTTTTGCTTTGGCGTACCCTTACCGTTACGACCCCCGGGCGTTTACTTCGCGTTTCCCGACGGCCCTGCACTAGTAAGGGAGGACTGTTCCCTTGGGGTCTGCCTTTTTGGAGCACGTCAATTAGCGGGGCAGTGGGCTGGGTGGCATCAGGGGCCCCCGCACCCTCCCCTGCTGCATGCACTGTTGTATCTTAGGGCTATCAATGTATATTCCCAGAAACCCTTTCAATGGTAAACTGTTTAACAATACATTTAAATTTCTGTTTACCACTTCGCCCTCACTCTACATTCTGCCAATAATCTAAGGCTATGTTCACACGGCTTAATTGCGGGCGTAAATTTCGCCCCGCAATTACGCCGTCGTGTGACGGGGGCGGCGGGAGCGGAGGGGGAGTAAGGCAGGGGGCCGGCACTTCGCCGGCCCATAGACTATCACTAGCTAGCGGACGCGTATACGCCGCTAGAAAAGTGACATGTCAATTATCTCCCCGCACCGGCGGCTTTCGCCGGGCGGGGAGAGGAGACGTAATCCATAGTTCTTTTACTATGAGCAAACTGTGAATTTAACCGTAATGAATGTGGCCGTTTTCGGCCCGTAAATTGCCGCGCACCCAGGGCGATAATTACGGACCGAAATACGGCCCATTTTAAGCCGTGTGAACATAGCCTAAGACTTAACATGCCTTCAATAATCCTGAACCCGTCCACTCCAATCAATCTCCAAGGCTTTCTCATACTGCACCGCGTCTCTGCTGTGTGCTACTGGATACTCAGATTAACTCCTAACCAGTGCCATTTTATCTATTGGGCACACTAGGCAGTTGCCCGGGGGCCCCACAATCAAGGGGCACCAGGTGGTGAATGTATTTCCTAGAAATCCAGGGCAAATTGCCTGGATCCCTAGGTATGGGGCTGCTTATTTAACAGTTTGTGTGTTCTTAGGACCAGAGTCATTTTAGGCTAAATTGCACTCCCCCCACCCATTAACATATTGTGCCACATTGCGATACATTGCATCACTATTAACTAGTCCCTGACTGCCCCCCTTCACTCTTACATTCTCCTTTTCCTTAGTAAAACTACCAAATAATGGTAATACATTCACCAAATAACAAATAGGTAGTTATATAGACCCCCTGTAGGTAGGTGGGAGGTATATAGAGCCCCTGTAGATAGGAATATTGGCCCCCGTAGCTAGGTATATAGGCCGATGTAGGTGGGTAGGTATATAGGGTCTCTGTAGGTCGGTATATAGGCTCCCTGTAGGTAGATATGTATATCGGCCCCCTGTATGTAGGTTGTTGTATAATCCCTGTAGGTAAGTAGGTATATAGACCTCCAGTTGGTAGGTAGGTCAAGAGACCCCCAGTATATAAACTAGGTATATAAGCCCCCTGTATGTAGATATATAGGTCTCATGTAGGTAGGTATACAAGCCCCTTGTAGGTAGGTATATAGGCCCTCTGTAGGTAGGTATATGCTCCCTGTAGGTAGATAAAGCCCCATGAAGGTAGGTATATACCCCCTGTAGATAAACATAACTCCCTGTACGTATATGGCCCCCCTGTAGGTAGATATAGCCCCCCGTAGGTAGATATAACTCCCTGTAGGTATATGGCCTCTGTTGGTAGATATAGCTCATGCTATAGGTAGATATAGCCCCACCGTACGTAGAAATAGGCATCTTTAGGTAGATATAGCTCCTTGTGGGTATATGGCCCGTGTAGGTACATATAGCCCTGCTGTAGGTAGATATATGCCCCCTGTAGGTAGATAAAGCACCCTGAAGCTAGGTATATATTCCCTGTAGGTAGATATAGGCACCTGTAGGTAGATATATGGCCTCTGTAGGTAGTCATAGCCCATCCTATAGATAGGTAGATATCGCTCCCCTGTAGGTAGGTATATGTCCTCTGTAGGTATATATAGCCCCTCCTGTAGGTAAGTATCGCCCCCTGTAGGTAGGCAGATGGCCAATAATTTTTTTTTTTTTAAAAAGATACTCACCTCTTCCCGTTTCTCTGCCGAACAGCTAGCTCTGGGAGCTAGTGCCTATGGTAAGTAGCTTGATGACATTATGCTCCTGGTATTTCCTCGGCCAAGAGCCTACGTTTCTGGCCTAGAAGACCTAGCATTTCTGGAGGTGTGATTGAACGGTGTCATCACACCTCCTGAGTGCAATTTTTACAACAGCTGAAAAGGCAGGGACGGTAATGAAGCATCCCTGCATTCTATCTGAAAAGCAGCTGCACAGATAGTGTGCTGGTATCTGTGCAGCGGCTAGCTTTGCATGGTTGTTTTACAATGACCATGCAGAGTTACATGCTGACGATTGGCCCGGTTTTCCGGGAAGACGGCACCTGTAGGTAGATAAAACCCCACTGTAGATAAGTATATGCCCTCTGTAGGTAGATAAAGCACCCTGAAGGCAGGTATATAGCCCCTGTAGTTAGAAATAGACACCTGTAGGTAGATATAACTCCCTGTAGGTATATTGCCTCTGTTGGTAGATATAGCTCACCCTATAGGTAGATATAGTTCACCTGTAGGTAGATGTATGCCCCCTGTAAGTAGATATAGGCATATTTAGGTAGATATAGCCCTATGTATGTATATGGTCCCTGTAGGTAGATATAACCCCCTGTGGGTTTATGGACCCTGTAGGTACATATAGCCCTGCTGTATGTAGATATAGCCCCTGTAGGTAGATATATGCCCCTTTAGGTAGATATAGCCCCCTGTAGGTATATGGCCCCTGTAGGTAGATAAAGCACCCTGAAGGTAGGTATATGCTCCCTGTAGGTAGATATACTCACCTATAGGTAGATATAACTCGCTGTAGGTAGGTATATGTCCTCTGTAGGTATATATATACCCTCCTGTAGGTAAATATAGCCCCCTGTAGGTAGGTAGGCAGATGTATCGGCCAATTAAATTTTTTTTAAAAAGATACCTCTCCCCGTTTCTCTGCCGAGCAGCTAGCACTGGGAGCTAGTGTCTATAGTGAGTAGCTTTACGTTATCATGCCACTTATTCAGGGATGCCGCTCCCGGTATCTTCTGGGCCAGGAGCCTAAGTTTCTGGCCTAGGAGACCTAGCATTGCTGGAGGTGTGATTAAGCGGTGTCATCACACCCCCTGAGCGCTATTTTTACAACAGCCGAAAAAGGCAGGGACGGTAATGAAACATCCCTGCATTCTGCCTGAAAAGCAGATGCAGAGATAGTGTGCAGCGGCTAGCTTTGCATGACGGTTTTACAAAGACCATGCAGAGTTACATACCGACAATTGGTCCAGTTTTCCGGTCAGATGGAAAAATGGCCCTTCTTAGGATCTGAAAACAGTTAAACAATGTAGTGGAGCAGGTAGCCATATCCTCCCTGCCCTGCCAGTTCTTGCAGGCTGCATTCAAGACATCAGATAGGTGTCCCAATGTAGGCGTCATGATAATATAGGTGTGCTTAGGGGGTGGTTAGAGGCACGGCCTCATTTAGTGCCATGTTTGGGCATGGCTAGATGCATGACCTGGTGTGACGTCATTTATTTGGGCAGGGTCCACTACACTGCTATGCCTGGGGGCTCATAATGCTGTTAAGACATCCTTACTCCTAACGTTCAGTTTTAATGTTCCTTTTAGGTAGGCATTTCACATTCCCAAATTCAGCTCTTCTTTGCTTACCACTCCCCCTCCAATATTTCCCAGAACACCATCCCTTTATTTCATGGTAACATGCATCCTCAATTCACTTGTGTGTACTTTTTATCAGGCCATACAGAGATACTGGACAGGTGACTAGCTATGGCAGCTTCATGAGTTTTACCCTATTTTTATAAAAAAAAAAAACAAAGCTGACCTTTTACCTCTTGTTTCACCCTTTCCCCATAAATAGCAAGTTCTTGCTAGCAGTGCCCTCACTTGTTTTGTTTCAGGTGTTAAGTAGATTGTTACTATGTAAAGCAGACCTGGGCATTGTACGGCCCGTGGGCCGCATCTGGGCCGTCAGCACTGCAGTAAATATCCCCGGTATGTGTATTAGGCAGCGACGCGATGTAGTCAGCTCATCGCACTGCTGCCTCTCCTCTGCGCACAGAGTAATCAAGCCGCTAGCCTCGGGCAGAAGAGGGAGACGCTCAGCGGGGAAGCAGGTAAGCTGGTGAGTATTATGTTTGTTATTTTTAATTTCTGTCATAAATCTATATACCTATCTGAGGAGCCTATGACTATCTATATACCTATCTGAGGGGCCTATGACTATCTATATACCTACCTGAGGGGGCCTATGACTATCTATATACCTACCTGAGGGGGCCTATGATTATCTATATACTTACCTGAGGGGGCCTACGACTATCTATATACCTACTTGAGGGGGCTTACGACTATCTATATACCTACTTGAGGGGGCTTACGACTATCTATATAACTATCTGAGGGGGCCTAAGACTATCTATATACCTACCTGAAGGGGCCTATGACTATCTATATACCTATCTGTGGGGCCTACGACTATCTATATACCTACCTGAGGGGGCCTATGATTATCTATATACCTGCCTGTGAGGACCTATATATATACCTGACTGTGGGAGCCTCTATCTATCTATATACCTGCCTGTGGGGACTATATTTATATACCTGCCTGAAGGAGCCTATATCTTTATATACCTCCCTGTGGGGACCTATATCTATATACCTGCCTGAGGGGCCTATATCTATTTATATACCTGCCTGTTAGGACCTATATCTATATACCTGGCTGACTGAGGGGAACTATATCTATATACCTGACTTACTTAGGGGACGTATATCTATATACCTGCCTTACTTAGGGGAAGTATATCTATATACCTACCTTACTGAGGGGAGCTGTATATACCTGCCTTACTGAGAGTACAGAGTAAGTTTCCACAAAAATAAACCCCAAAAATGAATGTTTTTTGTTTTATTATTATTAGTCTGGCCCTCTAAAACCATCCCACTTTCTCATGCGGCCCCATGGGAAAATTAATTGCCCACCCCTGCTGTAAAGTCTCCTCTTAAGTGTTAAGTGCTGCAGAATATTTTAGTGCTCTATCAATAAAAATGTAATTATTTTGATCATTATTGCTAAATGTGTAAAGGATAGAAAAAATAACCTAAACTATATTATAAAGATGACTCGCAGAATTGTGTATATTTTATGTTTTATTTTAAAAAATACACATAAAAAATGCAATGTCACACTAATAAAATTCATAAATGGTTTTAGCATTAACAAGGTGATACAATCATTTACCATTATAGATTTTCTTCACTGGTCAAATTAGCAAAAGAAGTTTGGACCTAAGACAGCAAATGACATACATCTTGCATTACCTGTTATCCTCATCTTAATAATGTTAATATAAATATATGGACTCAGCAGGATAGTGGTGTAAAATACAAAGATCTCATGGTTCCTCCATTTCCATAATGATTGGGTTGGTGTGACCGTTAGCTTGTAATGATGGTGATGAATCAGCTTGGAATTCTTTTGTAAGTTCTACGTTATCTTCTGATACTATTGTTTTTAACTTATCACATGAGAAGAGGAGGATAAACCGTAACAGACAGGCTACAGAGCTCACAGCGATGATCACAGCTGGAAAGGCAAAAAGCAGGGATTCACAAAAGTGCAATAACTTTTAGTTGACCAGATTTTATACATGAATACTGAAAAAATGACACCAGAATAATAAGATGTTTAATTTTCCTGTCAATAATCACCCTCAAAATCTATTGCATCAGAAAAGTGTCTTAAAATGTGCTAAAAAGTGGTGCATTTTGGTGCAGCATATAGCAGACACATTTACTATGAGCTTAAGACACTTTGCACACTGCTCGACACAGAGGCATTGGTTACGGGAAGTGGGTGTGGTTTCACAGAAAGTGGGTGTGGTCACATCACAACACACTGCGCCAAGATGTGCCTAAATTCTGAAGTAAAAACTAAATCAAAAACAAAAAACTGGTCTAAAAACTTAGTCAAGTCTAAGGCGATATGTCCCAATACGAATGCGACATAGTTTTGGTAAATTTTGCGGCAAAAAAACTTGACGCCATATTCTCGATATAAATGAACTGTAATATACCAAAAGTAGGCACATTATACGTTGGGCATGACACAATAGAATGCGCTTAAAAAGGCGTATTACATACATTAGTAATGATGCATTATGTGCCTCCGTTATGCAATGCGCCTCGATAGGCACATTACATAAATTAGCAATGGTGCGCCATGCACCTCAATTGCGCAATGCGCCTTCTTAGGCGCATTAAGTTACTATGCAAGGTATACCAGACGCCAGATTTTTGAAAGGATGGTACTGAAGCGGTGATGCCAATTTCCGGACATGTGCCCATAAATTTGCACCAGTTAATCAATCATCATGAGCGACTGTGATAAATCTGATGCATTTTTAAACTGCCTGTTGTCTGTTAGACAGCGATAGGTAATGAGGGCCATTATTGTTTTAAGGTCCAACAGTCTGTGCTGATCCTGACTTATAAAGTTCAGCTTTGCTCTTTGAGCTTACAGAGCTCCAAATCCTCTGCATAAACATTGTTAAATAATTAAAGGTGTTCTCTATGTCCACACAAAAAATACCATTATGCTCCTGGGGCCAAGAAGAAAGTAAAAAATCCTATAATCTCCATCCCCAGTCCTCAGTTCCAGTGCTGAATCTCTCATGTGTTCTGTTCACAATCAGCCATGCAGCGGCTGCAGAGGCGACCCGTCCATACGGAATTAGCAGACTGTAAACAGAAGACTGGAGAGACGTAGCACTAGAACCGATGATCTGAGGAAGGTGAGTATAGTATTTTATTATTATTCTTATGTTCCATGAGCAAAATATTATTTTTGTTGGAACATGGACAACCCCTTTAAATTCTGGCTATCTGCAATTGCCACTGGAGAATGCTTAAGAGCTCTCTGTCTATTGTGTAATAATTGAATTCATCATATAAGTGATTTATTATGAAAACCATAAACAAGATGTAGCAAATGTATTATGCTACAGGTTTAATTTAAATAATTTTTAAGTAATTTTTGATGCATTTTACAACACCATTGATATTTAATTCCTGTAACTTTTCTGCAATCTGACATTTTCAGTGCAAGTATTATTAATAGAACTAGTTGGGGGAAAAAACCCAAGAGGGAAATGCATTAAAGTGCTTTAGGCTATGTTCACACGGCTTATTTTGGGACGTATCTTGCCCCATATTTCGCGCCGTACTGTGCGAAATATGGGGCAAGATACATCCCAGTCATTACGGTAATCCACAGTTCTCATAGAGAACTATGGATTACGTCTCCTCTCCCTGCTCGCACAATACAGCGAGCGGGGAGAAAAGTGACATGCTACTTATTCACGGCGTATACGCACCGAGAATAATGCATGTCTATGGGGCCAGTGGGCTGCCAGCCCCTCCACCCCGAGCCGCTCCCGCCCCAGTACACACGGCATTATACGTCCCGCAATTAAGCCGTGTGAACATAGCCTTAGGCCAGTATACTGGTGTTTCTCAAACATTTGTGACTTTTGGGCTTTTTTACGACAAACTAAATTTTTTAAATGGACGGAGCTTAGCAAGAAAGGGGCATGGCTTTGCACTTCCTGACAAGTTTACTAGAGTTTGCATCACAAAGTGGCACAAGTTAAGCCAGAAATCTACTCCAGGTCCCAGGTAGGTTTTATTTTTTTACACAGGTACATGGACACTAAAACATGCCCCAAATTTATTAAGCCTTAATATATTTGGCTCATTTTACACCAGTGTATGTTTCATTAACAGAGGTGTATTTTCTGCCAGTCTTCATATATTTCTCCCCAAGTTCCTGTTACATCCCTAAAATAATGTTTTCTTGATGTTGTGGAATTATCATTATTTCTTTAATATGCAGAATGTAACATTAGCAAATGTGCAGCAGATACTAATAATTTGTCCATTAGACTTAAAAAAACCTCTGACAGTTATCAGAAAACTTATTTAATGCGTGATACAGAACAATGTATGCTGTGTGTTTAGTTTGGGGTGGAAACAATGTAGCTATGTCTGGATAAAGACAGGTGTGTCTGTCATTACTGTCATTACACAACTATTAGCAACTGTATCTTACTGATACTTACAGTATTAGTATGTAGTGTTCATGGCACAATAACCCCAGGCCTTCGGTAAGAGCGGCTTAATACATTTCATGAGGATATGTGTCAGGATTTGCAATATTGGAAATTATCTGTCTCTCTTTTAGGGTAAGTCCACACAGTAAGGGTTTTGAGTCGGTTTTTAAGATGGTTTTCAAATTTGAAAACCATCTGAAAACCGACTGTCAACCATCCCCATAGACGTCAAAAGAAAATCCAAGCTGTATTCTACACAGCCCAGATTTTCTGACGGTCTAATTTCGAATCTGAAAACCATCAAAGAAACTTGGAACATGCACATTCTTTCACCCGGTTTTAGGGTGGAACATGTACTGTTCAATGTTTAGGGTGATTGCTAAATCCACAAACTGCGGTCAGAAACCGCCCCCCTAAACATTCAAAAGACGATAAAATACCAGTCGGATTCTTTAATCAGAATCTGACTGGTATTTTGTCAGTGCCTTGTGGCCATAATCTCAAGAGGTATTCTCACTGTGCTGTTTCACTGAGTCACAAGCAGGTTATCAGTCACTATGTCTTGTCAGTCTGTGGGTGGTTCTATAGACGTGATTAGCAAATCAGTTCTACTATTCCTAGCTAAGCCCTTACAGAAACATAAGTGCAGGAGATTTAATCTTCAGTAAACAAAGCTACAAGTGCTCCGAGGAGTGAAAACAATTGCTTATCTGTAAACAACAGCTAATCTTGTTAAAAATAAAGACAAATAAAAAGAGCAGTATAGTTAGAAAAAAATCAATTACCTGTCCCTACATGTTGAAAGCTAATCTTTGTAGTGAGAAGACCCCTTTTAGCATTTGGTTATAGAAATAAAGCAAATCCCTGGTTCCCATGTGGTAGTTCATGTTTCCCAGTATAGTCTGAGTAAAGCATACATGTTTGTACCGCTGGTGGGGTGTACTCTTTACATACGCTTCTCTATAGATATGTTATATCTCAATGCATCTACAGCAGGGCATATGTAAATAGATAAGCGCAACACATAATAATGCATTAGAATTCAGCTACATGGGTGATGACCTCCATCACTACGATCACACTTTTGAAACTGCCAGTAATTGAGCTAAATTAAGATTATGGTGCATCCTTTCAGGCTGGCATCACATAGTAGTCCACATTTAATATTGATGTATAAAAGACAGTGTAAATTCAGACAAGCAGTTTAAAAATGCGGCAGATTTATCACATTAGCTCATGCTGATTGATAAATGTGGTGCAGCTATATATCCAACATAGTAAAAAACTGGAAACCAGCAGATAAAGTGCAAAGCAATATGCTGCGTTTATTACGACATATGCACGGAGGTACACTAATGCCAACGCGTTTCGGGCAAATGCAAGCCCTTTATCACGGCAACAGCTAATAACAAACAGTGCTTGTTTCAATAGTGCTCATGGAATGTTTGTAGTGGGAGGTCCAAAAGACTCCTCCCTCTCCACATATTTCCTTTCTGTTAAAAACGTATATATATACACACATGACATAGTTACTATCCTGTATACCTATTTCTAGACATAAAGAAACACTAGTATATATAAGCCAGGTCATTCCTATAATTCATACCTTGAGGCGCTCTCCTACCCAAAGTGTGTATTCATTGGGCCTCACACAGGCGCACTTTGCGCTGCCAGTCTCCTCCGTTTTGTGGTTTCTCCACTTTCTCAATGCCATAGCAGAGAAAAGTATTTACTGCGCCTGCGTGATGCTCGACAAAATGTCTAGCCGCCGAGTTTCCATGACAAATATGTCTGTGACACACCGCGAGATGCTCCATAAAAATGAACCACTTTTTGGTGCATTTTACTGCACTTTTCTGGTGCAACCACAATAGTTAATATGAGCCAATGTGTTTTACTAGCAATTTCTTTGCCGTTTGACATACCAGCACTTCATGGCGATGCTAAAGCTCAGAAGCTGAGATCGCTCCATACCAGCGGGTGTTGGTTGTTAGTTACAGCTCTAATCCCAGTCATTTAACTGTTTAGATGCCACAGCCAGGGCTGCCACTAGTCATCTACTAACCGTTTGAGGGTCCCACACAGCCAAATCAAATGGGGCGCCCACCCATTACTAGTTCCTATTTTTTAACATATCACTGGGCCCCTTTTTGATTAGGGCTCCTGACAGGTGTACTGCTTGTACTGCCTTATTGGCACCCCTGGCCACATTCAGTGTGGCCATAGCATATAAATATCTAGACAAGGCTGCGGTGCCTCCTCTCAAAGTCCAATTGGTCCCGTGTAACGTAATCGTGGGGTACTGTTTGGTTGTTATGGCAGCCAGAGGCCTAATGAAGGACTATAGGGCTGTCATGAACATACTCCTATTACACCCTGCCATAGGCAGTTGTAATAAAAGCTCCATGAGATCACTGCATATTGCAGTACAGAAGTTCTACGGTTTGTAGTAGAAATAATATAACAATCGCATCCTCTAGATGATAAAGTTAGTAAAAAAAAAAAAAATACAAAAAAATGTAAAAATCGTTTTCCTACTTATCATATAAACAATAATAAAGAAGGCAAAAATTATGCATAATTAGCATCACCAGTATACCAATATAGCAGCATACCCAATGCCAGAATTGTGTTTTTGCTCATCCTGCCTTACATAAGAAATGGAATAAAAAAATTCAAAAAGCTGCATACACTTCAAATTGGTTGGAAAAACAAACTAGACTGTGCCAGCAAAAAATGAGCTATCACACAGCTCCAATGACATAAAAATAAAAAAAAGTTATTGGTTTCAGAAAGTGGGTTTGCAAAGAGGAGGTTAGTTAACAGCTCCATTGCTAGAGCAGCCCGAGTGTGGAGGAAGCTTCCAATCCCTGCCGTTAAACCCTTTGATTGCTGCGGTGCGTGACCATGGCATCAAAGGGGATTCCTCTACCCCATTGGGTAACCAGGGTTTCCAGTGCCCAATGGAGCCTGGGGACCTAGAGTAGCCCTAGAGCTGTCTGTACAATAAGCCTCCTGTCAAGGCACTCTGTGTGTTGCCCTGACAGCAGATTGTGTCATACTGACACAGAATGTAACATATTAGCATACAGGAGTAAGTTTAAAAAATAGTAAAAATAGTTATACCTCAATGAGATTAAAAAAAGGTTAAAAACAAAGAAGTTTGGAAAAAAATAAAATAAATAAAATAAAAATAAATATTGAGTAAAATGATTATCCGTACATTACACATAAAAAGCCCTACACATATTAGGTTTACACAGAACCGTAGTAACCTGTAGAAATAATCCAACAGGCCATTTAGTGTGAAATGTGAATGTTGTAAAAATAATTTTAAAAAAGTTTAAAAAAAATACACAGTCCTTTATAAGTATACTCAAACTATGTCTTCCCAAAAACACAACTTCTCCTATATAAAACTGTGTCACTTTAAAAATAATTATAACTGAAAAAAAACCTGAAAAATGTAGCTGGTCACTATTTCCTTTTCATGTCTGGTGCTTAAAGGGGTTTTATCGTTACAAAGATCATGTCTCAGATTATGGGGACAGTAAAAATAAGCACTCTTGTAATTGGGTTGCATTACCTCTGTCACTTGGTTTAGCAGATATGAGCTTCTCTGTAAATCTGTGTTCTATTTCTGCTGTTGCTGGTCGGGATACGCCCCCTGGACGTTTCCCGCCCTAGACACGCCCGCTGCACTGTGATTGGCTGGCTGACATTTCATTCAGCCTGTTGGGATACGCCCCTAGACAGTAAACGGCATGGTCACGCCCCCTGCACTGTGATTGGCTGCCTGCACACTCTGTGTTTTCTTCCCTCTGAGCTGTTAAAATCGATAGTGGTCTGCTGGCTCTATACACATTTCCCAGCTCTAGGGTCAAAGATCTGGGCAATGACTGCCTGTTTAAAGGGCTTTTGCCAAGAGGTTGATTCACCTCCTCACAGGTCCAGTCCTTTAGCTGCTACTTTGAAAAGAGGGCATTCTGTTCCTCAGATCTAATGTAAGCCCCGCCTCCTTATGACATCATCATCTGTAGTATATAACATAAGGATTCAACACAGCATTTTTACAAGCTGTATGTGTAGTCTAGTGCTTAGCTGATCCACGCTGCAAGAGAGGTTGGGAGTTCAAGCCCCATCAGTATTTTTTTTTTATTTTCTTTTAGAAATTGTACACACATATGTAAATATATGAAAATATATGTGTAGACATCTATAATTATTTATATACACATACAAAGCTCCCCTATATAGTGTCCTCACAGTAGTCACACCAAGCACTTCCAACATATGTGATACAATGCATATACTCTGGGGGATGAGACATGATATAGGGGAGCTATGTATGTGTATGTATATCATTATAGATATTGACATATATATTTTAGGTCTCTCTACATATGTGTAGAATTTGGAGGGGGGGGGGATACTCTGTGAGGGACTAGAACTACAAACTCCTTCCTTTTAAAGCCAAAGCTCTACCGCTACACTATCAGCCCAAGTTAGTTATAGGTTGAGCAGGGTCTTCTCTCAAAGCTGATTGCTTCTATCCCCAGTGTTTTCACTCACATGTCACTGACAGCAAGCAGAGATCTTTACTTGAAGCTGACATTTGGCCTTGTAGTTGAGTAAAGATCTCTGCCTGTTGTCAGTACAATTTGGGTGAACACCACTAGAACAGAAGTAAAAGCTGATGGCTTTCAGTGTAATTTGTGTGTATACTAAGAGATATAATAGGTGCTTGCTGGAGCTTGTGGAGCCTGAAGGCTGCAGACATAAGCATGCAGGAGGCTACAGAGCTGTTACATCCAGACATCCTTCTGCTTCTACTGCCTAACCCAGAATGATGATGTCACAGGTCTTCAGTGAGGGGAGACACACCTCCTGGGAGGAGAGACACACCTGCTGACAGGAGAGACACGCCCCTGGATTTCAAACTCAATCTGAGAGAATTAGCTGAAGAGCCTGAACAGTTCAAGCGATAAAACTCCTTTAAGGGGTCTGGAGTTTTTTATTCTTTAAAAGTAAAAAAGCATAATTAAAATCATATCAATTTGGTACTGATGGAATCGTACTGACCTGCAGAATAAAGATAGCATATCCTGCATATTATGCACTAAATAGTACCATTAAAAATACAGCTAGTCCTTCAAAAAAATAAAACCCTAATGCAGATAATGTTGGCAGAAAAATGAGAAAGTTATGGCTCTTGGAAGATGAGGATAAAAAAATGAAAGCAAAAAGTATAACTGGTGTTAGTATGTTTTGAAATACATTTTAAAACTGAGTACATTTTACCACAAATTGACAGTTGTGCAGCTGGGCACAGCTGAGAAAAGAGGCGCCTCCACACCAGTTTTAAAGAGAATGTGTCATCAAAAAATGAGTCATTGTTTAAGTCCCGATTTTATGTTAAATACATTTTTTTAGGAATTTTGGTTGTTTTTTTTTTTTTTTTACATTTTTCATATCACTTTCAATATTTTTTAATAATTCTTAAATCTTGCAGTTTACACTCCACTAGGCCTTGTTTTCACTGTTTTAACAGCAGTCAGAGAGATGCTTTACAGTAGCTTCATGCATATAGGAGACTTAAGACTGACCCAGTCCCATTCACTTCTATAGGAGAGTTTTCTAGTCATGCTCTGTGACCTGGGAAGAAATCAGTGTGCAGGGAGGTGAAAGGGTCAACTGTGACGATCTCTTCCTGTGACTTGTGGATCCTGTGTTATCCATTCACACTGGTGTCTCCTTTCAGTTTGACCCTCTTTGTGCTGATAATGAGCAGACAACTGAGAATCTTTCTGTACAGAACAGGAAGTGTCAGACTATTATTAGGCTTAGTGGCCAAAGTGAAAACTGCAGGACTTAAGGATTATTAAAAAATATTGAAAGTGATATGAGAAATAAAAAAAAAACACAAACAAACCAAAAATTCTTAAAAAATGTGTTGAACAGAAAAATGTGAGTTAAACAATAAGTAATTTTTTGATGAAACATTCCCTTTAAGGCGCATAAAATGAGTGTATAGTGCGCCTGAATGAATAAACCTGTCAAAAATCTGGTGTGTGGTATACCTTGAATAGTAAAATTGATGCGCCTAATCTAGGTGCATAGTATAATGTAGGCACATAGCATATCATTGCTAGCTTATTTCATGCGCCTACTTTAGGTACATTCAAATACGTCGTGCCTGGCATATAATGCTCCTAGTTTTGGTGTACTACAGTTCATTTATATAGATAATAGGGCGTCAACAGTTTTTTGGCGCAGAATACACCTAAAAAATGGTGCTGCCCTAATGGGACATGGCACTTAGTATGTTTAATGTGTTTCATATGTAAAAACTGCATCGGCAATAACCAACTCACAAAGCTGCTGCAATGCTCTGGGAAACGCACAACGGACCACACGTATGAAAACTGTCTTGGTCTAAGACTTTCTTGGTTGCCCATAGCAACCAATCAGAGATCACCTTTCACTTCATATAGTGCTATGGAAAAATAGAGGGGAACCCTGATTGGTTACTATGGGCAACTAAGAAAGTCTTAGACCTAGACAGTTTTATAACATGTCCCCCAAAGTTTCCTTTCTTGACAGTATTTCAAATCACCTCAAAACCACAAGTGAAAACAGAGCTATGTGAACCCAACCTAAAGGAAGGGACTACCATTGTTCTGTATTATGAGTGTTCTGAATTTTTGGTACAGGAGGATATGTGCATAGTTGTATTGTGACTCCATTTGTACAGAGCTATGTCAGTCCTCTACTATACATGTACATAGGCATACAGAGGTTTCTTGTGTTGGATTCCATATAAATTCTAAAGAAACCAGAACGTGACTTTGCTTCTTGATGAGTCTGAGCCCTTATGGCAGAACACTTAGGGCATGTTCACAGGGCGTGTTGAACATACACTTTTCGATACGTGTTTGGATCCATCTGTCAGACCCTAGATGGACCCAAACACGCATCTAAAAATGTGATTTACATTGCTTTTAATATAAAAAATGCATCGGCATTCACACAAGTGATCGCTGTGGCGTGTCTCACTGCGTCTTTCGGCTCCGTTCCAAGAATTGACATGACAATTCTTAGTCCCAAAGACACAGCATGAGCCCTATTTTAAACTATAAGGTGCGATCCTGCTGCATCCAACAGGCATCCAAAGACGCAGCTGTGTGCTGGATACGTGTTGGATCCATTTAGGATCCGATCCCTGCTGTGTTTTTGGATGCGATTTTCGAATCCAACACGGATCCAAAATCGGATCCAAAAACGCAGTGCTAGGTTGCATGCCTTCATAGTAAGGGAGTCACACAAGCTCCGAGCCATTGAACCAAATATTTGTTTACAATACACACAGTTCAAAGAGTCCCAAAACTAGTGAAAAGTGGAGAAGTCAGGGGATGTTCACACGGTGGTTTTGGATACATTTTCAATCCGAAAAAGTATTCAAAAGCGCTGCGTAAAACACAGTCTATAGTTTTAAATAAGGAGCCTGCTGCGTCAAAAGGATCAAAAATTGACATGTCAATTCTTTGAATTGATCACAAAGATGCATGTAAACACGCATCAGCGGTCACTCTTCTGAACGCCGATGCGTGTTTTACATTGAAAGCAATGTAAATCACACTGCAATTTGTTAGATGCGTGTTTGGGTCCGTTTATGGTCTGAATCACGGATCCAAACATGCATCTAAAAAGGGTATCCAAAAATGCCGTGTGAACATACCCTTATCTACAGCAAACAGTCAGGCAGTAGCATTACTTTAATAAAAGGCCTCTGAGCAATGAGAGGTTAGCTCTGATTTCCTTAGGACCAATTTAGATTTCTCCAAATACCTTATTTCTGAATCTTTATCTGGCTGATGAGCCATTGACAATAGATAGGGCTTGCTATGGCGGATATGGAGATAAAAGCATAAGTACATCCAAACAGACCTACCATTCATCATTTCATTGTCAGTAAATTCTGGGCTCTCATCCTCTCCAAGAAAGATGCCAACCGAAGCCACAATAGCTACTGGGTAAATGGTTAGAGTGTAGCGCACATACTTTTCAAAGATAAACGTTTCCATCAGGAACCTACAAGAGAAAAGACAATAATAACAACACTAAAATCCCATAAAGCGGATGAAAAGCTCTACTAGAACTGTTAACAATCGGAATATGAATTCACCATAGGTATCATATAGTGCTGGAACTGACACCTATTAGCTGATATATCTACTCTAGATGCAAATGTAGCTGAATGCCACCAGAGGTCAATGTATTGCCTTCTTATCTGTCAAGCGGCTGATATTAACATTGCAGTAAACTGTTCCCAGTTTACCTAGTGTAGTATCCCCTAAGGTAATGGATAGATGATACTAATGGCCATTCATGACAGAACCTGCTCAGTGCATACAATTTGTGCATTTGTGCCCAGTTATAGACAGGGTTCTCACATATGGTTATGGTATTACCGGAGGATGCAGAACTGATAATTAATGCATACCATGTGGGTATGCAATTATATTTGTTTTTCAGAATACCCCAATAACTTTTTTTTTTATAACATTGCTTTTTATAACATTGCAGGAATCATTTTTTTTTCTTTTATTTAGGCAATTTTTAACATGCATATATTTAAGAATTCAGAATTTTTTTTCTGTAGAAAACATATGGCAAATCACAACCCCTAAACTATTTAGCATTTTGGTAAACATCAAAGACCCAAACAATGCATCAAAAGTAAGAAAAAAAATAGGCTTGCTGATGCTCCCTTTGCATCAAGCACAGATCACATAAATGGATGGAGCATAGGTCTCAAGTAAGAGGCTTTTCTAAAAGATGCAACTCCTGGAGTTTTGAATAATGTGAATGTGTGACTAGTATTATACGGGATAAGACATGTATCTAAGAAGGTTCTGAGGCTGGAGCTGCTTAAAAACATTCAGCCATTATTAGGGTATGCTCAGGTGGCTTAGGTTCGCTGTGCATTGTCTGCAGTTGACCTGCATAATTAGCTTTGCAATAATTGGTGCAACGTTTGTTGCAGATTTATTATATAGTAAAAATCCCTGATAAATTCGCAAAAAAACTGCATCAGTCGGTACAGGGTTTTGAGGATTATATTCTGCAGTTGCACTGTAGATAACCTGTATGAACATCCTCTTAAAGGGGTTTCACAGAGCCTGCTCTTCACAGCCAGCTCATGGCTCCTACTTCTTGATCAGGCTGTGGCTGGTGTCTGACATTTCAGCTCTGCTCTTTCTAGTTGAGTCTGTTAAAGGGATATTGGTAGTGAAGGGGTTTTAACAGCAGAGCACAAGGCTACAGAACTATTAAAGAGAACCTGTCACATAGGTTATGCCCCCCTTGATGAGGACAGCACAAGCTAGTGTCAGACCTGCTGTTTCCAGCGCTGTGTCCCTTATTCTGTAAGATGCTGTAGTTTTAGAGTATTTAATACTCAAATCTGCAATTTTCAGCCAGAAAAGAGTCATGAAAAGTGTCCGTAATTTTTCATACCCCACCCACCTGAGGCTAGCCACGCCCACCTCACAACTGATTAACCTATTACTTTGAATAGGTAGAAACATGTAAATAACTGTCAGGTGGGCGGGGCTAACCTTTGGTGGATGGGGCTAACACCTGCTCATAAATAAGATTTGAGCATTAAATGCTCTAAAACTACAGCAACTCACAGAATCAGGGACACAGTGCTGGATACAGCATGTCTGACGCTGGCGTGTGCTGCCCTCAGCAAGGGGGGCATAAACTATGTGACAGGTTCCCTTTAAAGGTTAAAGTTTGTCATTTAGAAAGATAAACAAGCTCCAGAGCTGCTGATAAAACCCAGCAGGGGGTGACATCACCATCCCAGCCAGGGCTGCTAGAGGCAAGAGAGGTTTTCATAACTAGAGAAGCTTGTGTTCATAAGCAGTATATAAAAAACTGCTCTAACTCTGAAATGAAGCAAAATTACAAAAGCAATGGTATTTGGTAATAATCTTTATTTACATTTCCCTATATGTTTAAAGCTAATCAATGTTATAGAAATACCCCCTTAGTGTAACTAAAAGGCAATTAGTTGACTTACCTTCCTATATAATATGATTTTCAAAACGCATATTGTGAACAAAACTAATGACAAAGTCTAATAGTGTAGGATTCCTAAATCACAACTATACGGAAAGCAGCTGCGATTATAACTTACCAGAATAAGAGAGCAAACAAAATGAGGCCAAGAACAATACTGCTGACGTCAGGTTCATTTACATGGCCCACATTATATTTCAGCACAATGCCAAAGTTTACAATTGTAGCAATAGACGTCCATGTGGCATATGTAGCTAACCCATTATGTACCTAGAAAACAGACAGACAACTATATTCACTAAATTCACCAAGGTATAAATGTTCTGTTACAAGCACAGTTCTATATTGATCAGTTTAGCAGCCTGTTCTATGTATACCAATTAGTCAGACTTGTCAAAATTACAAGCGGACATAGCCATGGTATTGTGCTGTCATTCTTGCATCAGTACTGCAGTGCCACTGATCACCAGCAGGGGGTGCAAGATAACTTTGTATAGTTACTCTCTGTACATTAGTCACATACATTCCATTTACTTCCAGATTTGTTAAAACACTTATGTATGACATGTAGGTTCACAGAGGGCATTTGTCATAAAACATCCAAGAGGCATCACATTTGACACATAATTCAGAGAATTATGAAGTCGCTTTCACAGGTGATAGTGCTTCTTTGCTAGCCATTAACAAATGTAAGCAATTCTCTCATAAAAGGAGTTATAGGAAATTGTATACTTAAAAAAAAAAAAAAAAAGCTTAAAGCTACAGAGGCTAATCTTCTTATCGGTAGTCTGGAAGAAGTTTGCAAGTTGCACAAGATTTGACAATATGCCAGTGATACATTTGTAAATGGGTGTGACTATTAAAGTCTATAGGGTTGAGATGCAATATTACAGACTAATATGGGACTGTTTTTGGAATAAAGCAGCCATATTTTTGTAATTTGAGACAACTCCTTTAACACTATGGGTCACATGTATGAAACTAGGTCTAAAACTCACTCTTTTGCCCATAGTAACCTATGGACAAAAAGTAAGTTTTAGACTTAAACAGGTTCATAGATGTGGCCCTATATTCTTACTATTAGCTATTTTAACTATAAAACTATCTTATATTTAGTTTTCCTGCTAAAGCTGCAGTCAACTTTTTTATAGTGTTTTCTTACTAATATTCTGATGCACCACAGATCGAAACGTTGATTTTGTGACATCCAGGCTGCATAGCGGTAACAATTTCGGTATGACATGTGAAGCATTAGGAAGATGGTTACTGGTATTAAAGCGAGGAAGACATTAGAGAATATAAGAAGCCTGTGAAAAAGAAGAAAGAAAAAGAATCAGTTTTAATAACCCAGTGACATATACGATGAATATATGATCTCCCTGTATCTTAAACTAAACCTCACTAAAACTGAACTTCTAGTCATCCCACCGTCTTATAACCACCCCCACCCTGCTATCTCTCTCTCTGTGTGTGGCACCACCATAAGTCCTAGGCAGCAGGCCCGCTGTCTTGGGGTTATACTAGACTCGGATCTGTCCTTCACCCCATATATCCAATTCCTTGCCTGCTCCTGTCACCTGCTCCAATCTGTCCTGAATGCAGCAGCCAGGCTTGTCTTTCTTTCCAGCCGCTATACTGATGCCTCTACCCTGTGTCAGTCTCTGCACTGGCTACCTATTCAGTACAGAATACAACATAAACTAATCACTCTCACCCATAAAGCTCTCCACAGCGCTGAACCCCCCTGCATCTCCTCCCTCATCTCTGTCTACCACCCTACCCGGGCTCTCCGCTCTGCTACTGATCTAAGATTACACACCTCACTCATCTGAACCTCCCATGCCCGTCTCCAAGATTTTGCACGTATTGCACCAGTTCTCTGGAACATGTTACACCATGTGATCAGGCACACAGATTTAAGTGCGCTCTGAAAACCCATCTTCTTATACAAGCCTATCAAGATCCCTAATTGTTAACCCCCAAATTCTGTCACACATTCATCAGTTCCTGTACTTTGGCACCCACAGGCACTTATCTGTATGTAGCTGTATGGTTGGGATGGCAGGTTCATCCACTTTTTATGAGTACTACCCCATATTTATGTAACATGGTTGGACCATTGTAAACCAAACACTTCTCACCCTTTGTTTCACCCATACACCCTAATAGATTGTAAGCTCTTGCGAGCAGGGCCCTCACACCACGTGTCTCATTTGAAAGCAGCTTTTCTATAATGTAATGTCTGGTTTGTCTGTGCTTATACCTGTATATTGTAAAGTGCTGTGGAATATGTTGGCGCTATATAAATAAAGATGATTATTATTATGGATAGAAACATTATACATGGTAATCCTTACAGGGGTCTCCCTTGTATTTTGGTAACAGTATGCTATCACGCCTGTAAGTAAATAAAAAAAAACCTCCTGCTCGCTTCTGTACCATCCTTCACTCCAGCGATGCACTGCTGCTCCTCTCCCGGGGTCCTCTGTTATCTTTTGGCTCCTGGTGGTCGCCTTGTGCACACTGCAGCCTCTAATTGGCTGCAGCAGCCACATGACACTACCTGATCTCACCATTCAGTAGTGAAGGCTTAGAAAGGTGACACCAAGCAATGTCACATTATTGTTGCAGCCAATTGCTGAAAGGAGGGACGGTACAGTTTGAGTACCATGATTATGAGGTTTTTCTTATTTTCTTACAGGCGTAGCAGCATTCCCCACTTAATGAAGAAGAGCTGGCAACCCCTTTAAAACCCAGTTTTAGTGGCATTGTCGCTAGTGAACAGGGTGTTCTTATGTAATATTAATTTTAATTCTTGTTTGATGGCAAGTTGAATTAAAAATGACAACAGATATCGCCTTGAATCCTCTTGTTACTTTTGCATAAAATGTAAACCATAATGGAATGTAAAAATAGTAATCTCTCTTTAGGCCTGATTCACATCTGCTCTGTTATTTCTGCTTTTTTGTTCTGTCAAAGGAACATAAAACTAGCAATAATGGCAGTGCTGGATCTGTTATATGACAGACACCAACGGCGCCCAATGGCCTCTAGTGACTATATTATGGTACGTTGGGTTTCTGTCAAAGTGTAAGTCATTTTAATGAAAAAATAGCACATAGTGCAGCATTATTTTTTTGTAATTTTTGTCACAATCTGTGATGGAGCCTCTTAATAGAACCTTCAACACAGATGTGAACCTAGCCTTAAAGGGCTTTTCTCACTACAAATATTAGCTTTAAACATAAAGGGAAGGTTAAATGAAAACTTTTTCTAAATACATTGGTCTAAATACATTGGTCTTTTTCTAATTACATTTCAGATGGACGTCTGATTAGCTTAGAGCAGGTAACGTTGCCATACTGATGAACTGAGATCTAAGCAAGCTAATCATGTCTAACAAGATTAGCTTCACTAAACAAAATGGACATGTGCTGTGAGAATGAAAAGCATGGTTTTATCTGTAATCTCATTGAAGATCACAATCTCCTACACTATCAGAGTAACATTCCCTGTAAATTGAATATGCTAATCATTGCTATAGAACCACTAACAGCCTGTGGAGACATAGTTAATGCAAAACTGCTAAAACTCAGTGAAACAGCATGGTGAAAAAGTCCCTTTAACACTTTCGGTGCTTTAGCTTTTCATTTAGGAGCATGTGGATTTTTGCATGGAAACACTACATACCAAAAGAATAATGTTAGACCAAGTGTAATTGACAAATAATTTGTAGCAGAGACATTGATAGATAAGGACAAAGACAATGGAATATGCTACATGTTAAAGTGAATGTGGTTGAGCCGCTATACCAAGCATAGTCTATGGACAAATGTGGTTTTACTTCTTGAAATTAAGCATTTTTTCTAATCCTGTGTATAACTCTTAAAGTATTCTTTTATTTTGGATTTAGATGGTGCTTAAGATCATTCAGTATAGTGGTAACATGCACTTATGAGTTCACACAACATCTTTCCAAATACATTAAAGAGGCATGATAATTTTATACATGGTTGGTGCTACTTCAATTAGACAATGTCGAGTATGGCTGCCGGGTCTGGAGGACCACAGACAAACGTTTTTACTACCTGCAGCAAATACGCTTTTAGGAAATAAGAGCTAGTAACATTAAAAAGGACATCTCTTTTAGTCACATCTAACCCAATAAAGAGCCCTGAAACGCATCAGTGCAGAGCAGAGTTCTGGCTGGCTGGGTGGGTGAAATTTCTTTGGATAAGGCTCTAAGGAATAAAATTCCCAGTCATGTTTCAAAGCTCCTAAATGGGTCAGATGTTACAATAAGAGATATCACTTCTCGTAGGTGGCAATAGAGATCCTAGCTCTTTACCATAAGATCTTATTTAAATATTTAATTTCCCATGGAGCATTGCCTGATATATAAATCTGATACACCTTTGTGGTGCTTCTCCTCAAGGAGAAATTTTCCCCCTCAGAATACCTGCAGCAATAGCAGCTGAGCACTGGGTTTCCAGTGATGACTCTCTTCACTAGAAAGGTCATATGAAGTACATAGTTATATAAAAGGAGTCCAATACTTACTCTCTGTCCCACAGGAAAAGCCATCCAATATTAATGAGGTTGTTAAGTATCCACAAGGCAAAAAATTCAGGTGGATGAATTGCTGGTTGGAGGTATATGCGGCCCTTTTTATTGCTGAAACACAACAGACATCAGGTAGTATAGTGTGGAATGAAAAAGGAAAATATATAATTTCTTAAAAGTGAATCTCAAGTATGAAAACTGACATGACCATTGAATCCTAATGGCCTGCAAACTGTTAACAGATTGGTATAAATGGTTTTCATCTTACACAGGTCATATGTGGTTATCTATACAGTAAGTCTCTGCCATGGTCTTGAAAGATACCTGGATTCTAAATAATAAAACATTGCCAAGGAGAACAGTGTAAAGAATAATTAAGATCTGAGTATCAATCTGGTAAAAGTTGCACTCAATCTACTCTGGAATTACTGGGAAAGTGAAATAGAATGATATATATTAAACAGCATAGCTTATTATTTGTATTATTTATTTTAGAGTCCCATTGACTCCAGGGCGCTGTACATTCAATGGGGTTACATACATGGCATATTTCAAACAAGTACAATGGTGACAAAATATGACTAACAACTGGTACAAGGCTTACAATCTACAAGGAAGGGGAAAAGAGAGAGAAGGTGAGGGGCAAACATGTTTGAGGAGAGTGTAGTATAGCGGGGTTAGTGTAGGTTATCCTGAAGAGATGTGTTTTCAGGTTGCTGTTGAAGCTAGTAAAAGTGGAGGAGAGTCTGACATGCTGGGGCAGTGAGTTCCATAGTATGGGGGAAGCACGAGAGAAATCTTGGAGACGGTTGTGTGAGGAGCTGACAAGAGGAGAGCAGAGAAGAAGGTCCTGTGAGGAGCGGAGGTTGTGTGAGGGGAGCAGAGGGGAGAGGCAGAACAGTAACGAGGAGAGAGGTGAATAAGACGGGCAGTAGAGTTGGGGAGGGATTGAAGGGAAGCAAGAGTGCTAGACGGGAGGCTACAGAAAAGAATGTTGCAGTAGTCTAGGCGGGAGATGACGAGGGCATGGACCAGCTTATACAATAGAATGTATAGAATTCACTGGCATAATAATCGTGAGGTGGGGGTGGGGTGGTAAACCCCAGGAAACACACTTGCCAACTCTTCTAGAGCCCCGGAGGAGTAGATAAGTTGTCATCACCATCCACAGAGAAATTTAGCTGTAATGTGCAGCTGTAGCAGCTGGGAACTTAGCCTTTTTCGATCCTTTAGATTTACAGCGGGTACGGAAAGTATTCAGATCCCTTTAAATTTTCCACTCTGTGTTTCATTGCATGTATTTGGTAAGATCAAAAAGGTTCATTTTTTGGCTCATTAATGTACACTCTGCACCTCATCTTGAAAGGAAAAAAACAGAAATGTAGATATTTTTGCAAATTTATTAAACCAAAAAAAACTGGAATATCACATGGTCATAAGTATTCAGACCCTTTGTTGTGACACATATTTAACTCACATGCTGTCCATTTCCTTCTGATCCTCCTTCATTGGATTCCAGGTTCTACTCCTTCATTGGAGTCCAGCTGTGTTTAATTAAAGTGATTGGACTTGATTAGGAAAGGCAAACACCTGTCTATATAAGACCTCACAGCTCATAGTGCATGTCAGAGCACATGAGAATCATGAGGTCTAAGGAACTGCCCAAGGAGCTCAGAGACAGAATTGTGGCAGGCACAGATCTGACCAAGGCTACAAAATAATTTCTGCAGCACTCAAGGTTCCTAAGAGCACAGTGGCCTCCATAATCCTAAAATGGAAAAAGGTTTGGGACCACAACTCTTCCTCGACCTGGCTGTCCAGCCAAACTATGTAATCGTGGGAGAAGAGCCTTGGTGAGAGAGGTAAAGAAGAACCCCAAGATCAATGTGGCTGAGCTCCAGAGATGAAGTAGGGAGATGGGAGAAAGTTCCACACAGTAAACTATCACTGCAGCTCTCCACCAGTTGGGGCATTATGACAGAGTGTGTCGATGGAAGCCTCTCCTCAGTGAAAGACATATGAAAGCCTGCATACAGCTTGCAAAAAAAACACATGAAGGGCTCCCAGACTATGAGAAATAAGATTCTGTGGTCTGATGAGACGAAGATTGAACTTTTTGGTGTTAATTGTAACTGGTATATGCTCATCACCTGCCCAATACAATCTCAACAGTGAAACATGGTGGTGGCAGCATTATGCTATGGGGGTGTTTTTCAGCTGCAGGGAAAGGACAACTGGTTGTAATTGAGATATCCTGGATGAAAACCACTTCCAGAGTGCTCTGGACCTCAGACTGGGCCGAAGGTTCATCTGCTGTGATCATTCTTGACTGGCCCAGCCAGAGCCCTGACCTAAACCCAACTGAGCATCTCTGGAGAGACTTGAAAATGGCTGTCCACTAACATTCACCATCCAACTTGAGGGAACTGGAGAGGATCTGCAAGGAGAAATGGCAGAGAATCCCCAAATCCAGGTGTGTAAAACTTCACATCATTCCCAAGAAGACTCATGGCTGTACTAGCTCAAAAGGGTGCTTCTACTCAATACTGAGCAAAGGGTCTGAATACTTAAGACCATGTGATATTTCAGTTTTTCTTGTTTAATAAATTTGCAAAAATATCTACATTGTTTTTTTTCCTTTCAAGATGAGGGGCAGAGTGTACATTAATGAGCAAAAAAATTATCTTTTTTGATGATGGCTGCAATGAAACAGAGTGAAAAATGTAAAGGGGTCTGAATACTTTCCGTACCCACTGTAATTCCTTAGGTGCCGCAGTCAGTAGCATCCACAGCATCTAGGTGGTTAATAAAGGGAGGGGGCTACCTCTGTCACCCATTGCCTCCCCTCCAATGCATTTGCAGAGTGACCATGGTTACCATAACAGTCAGAGGCCAAACAATGGCCACTAGTTCTACCATGTGCAGGATTCTAATAGGCTGTCTGTCATGAGTAAAATTTAATACATTGCAATACAAAAGCTATCAAGTGATTTCATAGCCTAGTCCATTAATAGAACTATAAAAAAAAAGTAAAAATCAATTAAATAAAAATGTTTAAAATCTTAAAAAAACACAAAACCCATGATTCTCCAATAAAAAACACTTTATGCTGTAAAAATTACACATAATGGGTATTGCCATGTCTACACCAATTATATCTATAAAATGATTGTGTTAGTTTATCTGAACAGTGAATGTCACAATGACAAAATTGCCTTTTTTTCATCAAGCGTCACAAAAAACAGAATCAAAACTGACGAAAAAAATCTTATGTACCCTAACATAGTACTAATTATACCACAAATAAAAAGATCTCACACAGCTCCATTGACAAGGAAAAAAAGTTTTGACTCTTAGAATAACATGACATAAAAACATGATTTTTTTGGCAATTAGGATTTATGATTTGAAAAGGAGTCTGTAAAAAAGAGGTGTGTCCTGGGAAAGTGGGGGTGTGGTCTGTAAAAAGGCAAACTCTGGACAGCAGAAATTCTAGTTACATCAATGACAGACACAAATCATTTTTAATATATAAGGAAGGTTGTTATTTACATTCACACAATATATGTGGGAAAGCATATTATCTGAATACCAGATATAATAAAAATCATTGCTCTCCTGTGGCAGTTCTCACAGTATAATCTTATATCAGTATATTTTGTAATTACCTTCTGAACAGAGTAGAAACCACATAGACAATCCAGAGTCCATTCCAGATATATATTACAGACCATATTGAGAATGTCCAGCCTGCAGGCGTGACATCTAGTGGGTAAGTGGCAGAAATGTTGCTGGCAATTGTAAGGAACAAACCTAATGATATTAAAAAGGAGGTGGAATTTAATGCAAACACAAAACTGTCTTATAAAAGGAGCAAAAACAATTTGATCATAGAAAATTATCATTAAGTGTGGAATATATATATATATGTATATATATATATATATATATATATATATATATATATATATATATATATATATATATATATATAGTATATGACATTATTCAGCATGAGGAGAGCTGAGGAATTTGGAGCCAAGTGAATACCATGAACTGTTTGTCAGACTATTCAGACTATTCCTGGACAATTTTGGAAGAGTGGTGGAGTGCATTATTGGGTGGAAAGAGACAAGTGTCATTAGGAAATACTATTGCCATGGAGGAGTGTGGTTTGGCTTAAACAATGGTGGTAGATATCAAAGAAACACCCACATGAATGTCAGGACCCAAGGTTTCTCAGCAAGACACTGCCCACAGCATCAAACTGCCTCAGCTATCTTACTTTCTTTCCATTGAGTCTCCTGGTGCTATCTCATTCTCATGTCAGTGATACACACACCTGACTGTCAATATACTGTATAAGAAAACATGATGTCTTGCTCTTTGATCCACCTCCTGAGATGGATAGGAGTCAACATTGGCTGAATGGTCTGTGGCTATACAGTCCTGCATGCAGAAAACTGCAATGTACTGTGTGTTTTCAAACCTCTCTATTGTAGCTCTTTTGAAAGATGGGACCAAGGATTGAATCCCCACATACATCAATGAACTGTGGGTGCCCATGACCCCACAGTTGTCATTCCCTGCACTACTTTTCATAGTTTTTAACAGCTACATACTGGGAATATCTCACAAGCCCTTAGAAATACTCTTACACCGTTGTCTACCAACATAGCTTGTACTTTGTCAAACTCCCTCAGATCATAATGCTTTGAGGAGCTGCTATAGATGGCATGTGTGTGACATTAGATCACTATATTTACTATTTTGCCATAGGCAAACTTAAACTCTATCAGTTCTCTATCTATAAAACACTAAAACGTAACTTTTATTATGTATAACTCTTAACCTCTATACACACTATTTAAAAACCTGATTTCTAACCTCACCATTTAACCCTTTCTACTTCTGAAGGAAGGAATAGCTCCTTTTCCATTATCAAGTCTGGTGGAACCCCACCTACCAACAGGAAAGCCTTATGTATACAGCAAATTATTAACTCCAGTGAGGGATCCCAAGCCTCCTACTTGGGCAGTCATCCCTAATCTAATGGATACAAAACAAATGAGGCCCCCTTGTGACACCCTCTGCAGCGGGTGACACTTGTAGACAGAGGTGAGAAATCACAATTTAAAACGTCATGCCTGACCTCCTCCTACAATTGTCACCCGCTGCAGAGGGTTTCACAAGGGGGCCTTATTTGTTTTGTATCCAGTTAATGGGTGGCGCGCCACCAGACTTGATAATAGAAAAGGAGCTATTCCTTCCTTCAGAAGCAAAAAGGGTTAAATCATGAGGTTAGAGATCAGGTTTTTAAATAGTGTGTATAGAGGTTAAGAGTTAGATATAATAAAAGTTACGTTTTAGTGTTTTACAGATAGAGAACTGATAGAGTTTAAGTTTGCCTATGGCAAAATAGTAAATATAGTGATCAAAAGTCACTCTCTGTTCTCTTGTGAGATTCCCATTTTTTTGGAGACTATTTGACATTAGATCAATTACATTTTCTGTAGGCAGCATGGCTGCTGGCAAGCAGCCGATCCGGCCTGGTTCTTTACTGGAGCAGTCTAGGAGCAGGGTGGGATGACTGCTCCCATGTGTTAAGGCCAGATTTTGCCTGGCCTGCATAAATGTGGTCGGTCAGGTGAACTGGTGGTGTGGTTCCTGACCTGGGAAGGAAAAGCCGACTCCATGCTGTTTGGGTTGTGATCACCTAAAGATTGGGACTTTTGTGTTTTCCTGCATGCTAGCAGGTGGATTAACCCTTCAGAACTGTTCAACACGGACTATGTTAACTCTATGTTTTGTTGGCAGAAGTAAAGCCACATGTTTTGTTTTATGTATCTAAATAAAAGCCAAGCTACGAAATAGAGGCTAAGGACATTGTGTATTTTTTATGCTACCATTAAGCTGAACCCCACAGTGTATTTATATAAAGCCTTAGGGATTTCTATCTGATAGACTCTGGCACATCAAAACATGTAACTTCATTGCAGCAGGTTAGAGTTAAAGGGGTTGTATCACTACATTGATTCATCTCACCTCAGTCCTGTTTTCTTGGCTTCATTTTGAATTCAAGGGCGTGTTTACTGGCTTCTACTAGGCTGCAGCAAAAGCCAGGTCTGTAGCTTTAGCAACCAGTGCTGGCAGCCTATCATGAGAGATTGAACAGGTCTGTGGCTATAGCGACTTTAGGAGTTGATGCAGCCCATACAAGAGGCGATATCTCAGAATAGGTAGGATACTGTGAATGGACACATATTGCAAAGTGACTTGTTTTTGCAAGATCTTTAACATAAAAAGCAATCCTTGTAGTGAGACAACCCCTTTAAAACTGACCACTGCAGCTTTATTCTCCATACACTGTACAATAACAGGTCAGTATAGCAGTATACAACCAATTCTGCAACATAAGCAATGTCTCCTCATTCTGGCTTACAGGCTACAGCACCAGCTCTTCCCCAGACAGGAAGCCTTGTTTGAAGAACTCATATCATTCTTAACCATGATACTATATAATTTAGGGCTCATATGTTTAACAATTATGCAGTTTCTACTTGGGGTCATTCTGAACCCCAATGAAGAAATGAGGTAACAAACAATTGTCACTGTCCTATATCATTTATTTAAATCAGATTATGGTAACATAGAGTTAAACCACTTAATTTTCTCTTTTGTAGCTGTCTTGCAAATTCATTTGAATTTATCTGGGATTATGTCCTCCACCTCAGTAGCATTGCTCTCGGCATCGCTACCGTCACTTTCATTGCAAGTTCATCACTGTCGTTGGTGAACAATTGATCATTGCGTCATTGGTTATCAGTTAAAGCTTTTCCTTCTCTGCATCCAATGCACAGATGTCATGGTGTCCCACTCTAACAACCCTCTCATGAGCAAAACCCCTGTGCAGAAAGCACACTTGGAAGTACAGGGCAATCAAAAATTTTGTTACAAGACTTTGGGCCTGGACGTCTAACTTATGGCACTTTTCAAAAAAGACAGGAATTTCCAGTCAAAGCAAAACCAAGCAAGCAAAGAAAAAATGTGTGTGCAGGTGGCAGCCTTGTTTTTCTGAAAATTAGGTCTTCTGGGGTTTTATGAGCCCCCATATGTTATGTATATGCTGATCGACTGTATTGCTCGAGAAGAGTGGAAACATACAACATGTATTACATTAATAAGTACAATGATAACATATCTGAAGCAGTAGGGTGCCTGGAACTATTACTAACAAAATGGATAGCTCATGATAGAAGGAGTGAGGTCTTAAAAGACCTCAAGTAAAGTACAAGGGTTTAGAGCTGTCCCTTGTGGCCCACATGAGGCTTATTAGATCAAAGTCAAGAGTAGAGTTGAATTTCTCCCCACTCCCCAGCAGGTCCTTCTCCAGGTCTTGAACCAAAACAACACCATAGAAAGACCTTTTCCTTATGACACAAACAAACAACCTCTTGTATCCACACTGTGTAGCCATACATCCCCGTATCTACCATTTGAAATGGGACTTTTTCATGTTGCACAACACTAGGGTCAAGGCTCCTACCCTGGCATACAATTTTACATAACTCACACTTGCTTTTGTTTTCTCTCAGAAGGCACCAGATTCTTTCCAGGGGATTTTCCTTTCCCCCCCACGTCCCAGGACACAGGGAAATCACCACTTCCACACCTTGAAATACATTTCTTATTTTGCTGTGGCATACATTGCACTAACATGCAGAGACTTTAAATACTTCTCACTACCATCTGCAACCTAGTTTTCATCACAGGTATCATCTGGGTTGTAAACCTTAGCCATGAGAAACATCTCACAAACTGTCTGAAGACCTTACATCACTATTAACCCCTTAATTATTGTCCACTATCTCTTCATGGAGGATGGTGCGGGTTCTCTGTCAGCAGCGATGTCTTTTGGCGCTGCTGCTTCTGGGCGGGGGGGGAGATTTGCGGCTTCCAGCGCTGCAGCAGCCCTAGGAATGAAGCTGTAACAAACAGTTCTGTTCCTAGAGCAACTTCTAGGTGAAGCAGGGATCAGAGGCTTCCTTCAATCCCTGCTATTTAATCCTTTGATTGCCATAGTCCGAGACCGCAGCATAATGAAAGGGATTCTGGACAGGTCACAGGGTTTCTCAGTGCATAATAGAGGCTAGGGAAAGTCTTTACAGTCAGCCATGGGGACCTAAAGTAGCCACAGGGCTGTCTGTGTAGTAAGCCAGCTGTTAGGGCACACTGTGTGTTACCCTGACAGCAGCCTATTTTGTACTGACACAGTATGTAATGTCTTAGCATGTAGGAGTATACTAATACATTACATGTGTATAATACAGTTTAAAAATATTTATTGCTTAACAGGATTAAAAAAAAAAGTTAACATAAAAAGTATGCGAAAAAAAAATGTAATCTAAAAATTGTGCACATATTACATACACTCGAGAAAACCTACACACATTTAGGGGGACATGTATGAAGATCGGCGCGTCGAGGTGGCCGTTTTCACATTTTTTTCCATGATGTATGGCCGTGCCCGAAGTGTGCTCATAAATGCGGTGTAAAGTTCCCTGCGCCTCGCCTGTGTGTGAGGCGCATTGCGGAACTTAGTATTAAGTTTCGAGACAGGCTGGATAAATCATTAAGCATGTCAGTGGATAGAAATCCTGCTTGGAGGACCACAGGTCCCAGCAATACCTGTGCTGTGCTGGCTCTTGCTGTATATACTAAATAGAATAAAAGGTGAAAGCAACAAAATACATCTCAAATTGTTGGTATTAAAAAGGAAAAAAATAACATCATACAACACATCAGAGTGCTTATTTAATGTAAAATTACTTTAAGTTTCTCGGAATTTTTAAGACATTTTATAGCTGATATTTCTTTCTTTTGAGATATTATATATTTCCATTATTTTTAAATGATCTACTTTTTCAATACATTGAAATCTTTTTTCTACAACTTGGATATTTATCTCTATTAATTAATTAATTTTCGTTACAAATCATTTTTATTATTATACTGTTGTAACTGTAGACCGAGAGCACATCTTGCCCCATTAAAATAATTGCTAGCTCCACTTCGCCTCCTCTGGCTCAGGTAGACCACATTGAACTAGGTTCCGCCTGTCAGCTGAAAATGCGCCTCACGTTGTCGACCGGCATTCATACATGCGTTGGAGTTTTCTAATCTGGTGCGTCCCGCCCCAGAACGCCCATAGCGCGCCCACAGCACTCCCCTTCATGTTAGGCACATTACAAAGTGGCAAAGCTTGCGCTTAACATCGCATTAGTGCGTCCGACAGTGGAGCCGGCACAGTGAGGCGCATAATACGCCTGAAAACAGGCGAAAAGCCCAATCATACATGTCCCCCTTAGGCCTCGTTCACACGGCTTATTTGGGGACAGATTGGCGCCGTACTCCGCGCCGGATTTGTGCTTCAGTACGGCGCCAATCCTCCCGTCATTACGGTAATCCACTGCTCTCATAGAGAACAGTGGATTCCGTCGCTCCTCCCCGCTCGGCAAAACCCCGCGGGGGAGAAAGTACATGCACATTATCCAGGCGCAATACCCCGTGGATAATGCAATCTATGGGGCCGGGAGCGGGCCCTGCCGCGCTCCGGCCCCCGCCCCCCGTCCCGCCCTTATTCACGGCGGATTTGTGACTCAATACGGCTCACAAATCCGCCCAGGAATAAGCCGTGTGAACACGGCCTTAGTGTGAAACATGAATGGTATAAAAATATATAAAAAATTACAAATTAAAAAATGCTTTTTAATATATGCGTAAATATTATTTAAATAAATGACACTAATTTATATGTACCCTCAAACTAGATTGTAAAATAATCCAACTTCTACTGCATTAAACAAGGCCGCATGTACCTGCCTCACAGGAAAAATAAAAAAAAGTAATGACTGTTGAAACAGCAGAGAGGCAAAAACTGAAAAGTTAGCTGGTCGTTAAAGGGGTTGTCTCGCTACAATGATTGGGTTTTAATTAAAAGATCTTTAAAAAACAAGCAGCTTTGCAATATATGTTCATTACAAATGTCCTACTGATTTTGAGCTAGCCCTGTTAGCAGGAGTGCATCAGCTCCTCAAATCTCTATAGCACCGACCTTTTGACCTTACTTACTGCTGTCAGGTCTTTATGACTCCTCAGTCTTTTGAAGACAGGTCGGAGAAAGAGAGCCCCTCCCGCACAGAATGCTTCTGTAGTAAGGGAGGGGGAGGAGGACTCTGGGGATCTGTGTCCCCCGCTTCCTGGATTAACCCTGTGTGTGCCTGCTTCCTCCTGCTCTCTACACAATAGATGTGACCCGCAGTGACCCCTGTCTGTTACTATAATCATGATGTGTCTTTGGAACTGTGACTATACTAAAAACTATAGAGATCAGGCATGTGAATACTTTATGTTCTCCAGTATTAGGGACACATCCTGAGTATAGTAACACTGCCCTTGTTGTTGCTGGAGATGTGTGAGACTTTAAGCTTAAGCAGGGATATAGGAACACTTGCATCCCCTCTGCTCTATTAGCACAACCCCCTTCACAACTAATAGATCCAGCCCTCTCCTGCAACAGCCTAGGCAACACACCGGGTGAACTCTGAGAGCAAACCCCCTACCCCCCCCCCCGGTTTAGAAGTTAAGTAGCTGCCTGTGTCTGATGGGAGGGGGAGAGGGAGCAAAGAGACAGACAAGCAGCACGCCCCTCAGTTCAACTTACCAGGCTAACTGACAGGCTGAAAGCTCATAATGAGACAACTCCTTTAAGGCCTTTTCAAGCCTGGTGCTTATAAGTAAACCTATAAATACAGGGGCCAATCAAATAGAATGGATACCATAAATACAAAGAATACCAAAATAAATTGTATACAATACAGTAATATAGAAATGTAAAAACAATGCTTTATTAAATCTTATTATAAACAATTAAAAAATATATCAGTAACAGACAAAATCTCCTTGAGAAAAGGGCAGGCGAAATGCGCGTCGGGGTGTTTGGTTCATTCTAATCCGCTGACCCTTGGTGATGTATAAAATTGATGTTTTTGTACTTATTTATGTGATGTTTTGATATTATTATCACCTATATAATGTATAGCATTATGTTTCAGTGGGATAAGTTGGGTATTTTTTATTTGGGTGTGATTTTGTCTGTTACTGATATATTTTTTAATTGTTTATAATAAGATTTAATAAAGCATTATTTTTCCATTTCTATATTACTGTATTGGATACAATTTATTTTGATATTTTCTGGTGCTTAAGTAATTAAAGAGTTCTCCCGTGTGGCTCCCAATAAGCCAAATTGAACTTCTTCCCTATCCCAACTAGGTCCTTCCCCAGGTCTTTCAACCTAAAATAGAGCAGGGAAAGACTTCTTCCCTGCTGCACACACTTTAGTGGCACAAACATGTAATATCTTGCACCCTCACTGCTGTATAGTCAATATTTTTGAATAATAACATTCATAATAACATAATCACTAATGACTTTATGACAGGCAGCTTTCAGGATAACATACCAAGCTTGGACCAGTGGGGGTCAGTTTAAAACCAGAACTATACAGTTACTTTACAGAAGCAGCAGAGCTGAATTTACTTCTTAATTTTTCCTAACAAAGACTTGTTCCAAAAAATATATACATATTCTAAATAACAAACTTGACTCTGCCACAGGTATCTATTTACTTCTCTTTCTAAACCCGGAAATGATCTTGTCATGTGACCTTATGGTTAACTGCTACGTTTCCTGCTTTCCATTATTATATCTTGTATTAGTCTATAAAATTCTATAAAGATTCAGTGATCTAAGCAACGTATTTGAAGATCAAAATTATCTAAGCAGCTCCATAGGCCTAAATGTTACATTTCAATAATCAGGAAAATATTGCTTACCTTTTTGATTTACTGCTGACAAAGCATTGAAAACCACAGTAATGATGTAAGAGACGGCCGACAGGCAGATAAGGAACATTAACAAAATGTTATATGCCTTCATGGTAAGAGGTCAATCAGAGCCAAAGAGATGGATAGGCCAAGAATGCTCCGTTCTGTGGTGGATTCTTCCTGCAGGGCTTTTATACTTGAGCTTGAATATGTTGCTTGTATAAATATGGAGCTTATCTGTCAGACTTTGTACTTACGTAGTAATGAGCCTTATGAAACATCAATAATATGCAGCCATTCTTCATTTTATTGCAGGTAAATAGTTCCACTTGTATAACCGTAACAATATAGTAAGATCAGCCTAAAACCTGTCATTTCCATATAATAGTGTCCTGTTTATATACTCAATACAGAACATTTCTATACAATCATATCTAAACGTAAACTTGGAGCGTAAATAAAATAAATTATTGCAAACAGTACAGTCAAATGTTTTGTTACCTAATATACTGCAATTATAGTTTGTAAAATATAGGATATAGGTGATACTTGCTCACCTCCATAGAGCATTGTACATTGGAATTACAACCTCTCAAAGCAGTCCACTTACAAAATATATGTTGCCACAATCACTACTTGAATCTGCATAGCAATAGGAAATTTTAGGGGTGTTTCCACCTTAGACAACAGAATATGCCATAAATGTTCAAGAGATGAAGGTTCCAGATCTCACACCTTCACCTTTCAGGAAGACAATGGTCATCACAATCTGCGTGCCAATGCGGCCGGTGACAGCTGGATCAAGATGGTGAACAAATGGAGAGGCAAACCTGCTTGGCAGTTTCCGTAACTCCCAAAAGCTTTAATATAGTGTGCAGTAAACAACCGCTTCCTTCAATTTGTGCCTGGACATAGTTACTTCCAACTGCCTCAGCGTGTAGAATGGGGGTCACAGAGCCATCACTCTTTTAAAAGACCATGACCAAAGTACTGGACTATCAGATACTTACGGCATATCCTGTGTTCATGGCAGAAATGTCTAAAGTGGCAAATCTGTTTTAATCTCCCCCACCACCCTCCAGAAATACTGACTTGTAAAAAGAGCAAATATGATGTATAATTAAAGGGGATGTCTCACTACAAGGATTGATTTTTATGTTAAAGATCTTGCAAAAACAAATCACTTTGCAGTATGTGTCCATTAACAGTGTCCTACCTATTCCTAGATATCCCCTCTTGTATGGGCTGCACCAGCTATAGCTACAGACCTGTTTAATCTCTTCTGATAGGCTGCCAGCACTAGTTGCTATAGCTACAGACCTGGCTTCTATTGCAGCCTGGTGGAAGCCAGTAAACACGCCCCTGAATTCAAAGTAAAACCAAGAAAACAGGACTGAGGTAAGATGATCAATGTAGTGAGACAACCCCTTTAAACATAATACTATTACATTAAAGCTGTGTTCCCATCTCAAACATATTGATAGGAATGTCTAACAGGTGCAGGTCACACCTCTTGGATCCACACTTATCTTGAGAATGGGCTTCCAAAAGTTTCCCTGCAGAACAAAGCTTTAGGTTGGCATGCATAGCACTCTTCATTCTGTTCTATAGGAGTTTTAATTACAGCCAAGTTACCATTAAAGTGAATGAATTGTGCAGCACAAACATGACCTCCTCTCCGTTCTGCACAGACTTTCTCTGGAAAGCAAACATATCCTATAGAAGTGCCATAATGTCTGAGATGGATACCCCCCTTTAGACATACTACTATTACCTTAAATCAGGGAACCGCTTTCAATATACTTGCCTTACACATCCTTAATGTTTTTTTATTTATCTAAATTAAACTTGATAAAACTTGTATATAAACCAATTGATTTTTAAGATTTCCCATGATACTTGTTTATTTCACTTGTATAACATGGCCCATTTAACAGCAATATTACACTGAAGCATGCTGAGTTATGTAAATTTACAGCTTGACTGAAGCTGTCTTAATTGTTTACACAAAGATGTTACGGCAGAAACACCAGTGTTTCCTACTGAGAAGCAGAAAATAACATGTTTCTATCTACGTAACAATTATTGCTATCCAAATATTTGTGGTTGTTGCACCCAAACAAAATATTTAACAGCAAGGTGGTTGCATTAATGATGCCAGCAAACAGATGAAGTTGTCAGGATGTGTGAATGTGGAGTATTATTAATCTAAAATAATATACATGAAATAACTGACATGTTTACGCTTAAATAAATATGTTCATCTTTTACGCCTTTTATGCTTCTTCTGTAATTGAGCAGGTGGGGCGTGAGTGGCTGTGTTGGAAGATATCTTGTGTAGACAATTTAATGCACGTTTAGGCTCCATTTACAACACTTTTAGGTCTACATTTAGCATATATATTCCAAATATAACCCTACTGCTGTATTGGATATTGGGCTTTGCCCCTTCACCTCTTCAGGGTGCTATTAGTGCTCAAAGGGGGGAAGTCAGAGAGACAAACTAGGAAGTCATGTACATATGGGTACTTATAAAAAAAACATAGAAAAATATTACCCATTTTTTATTTTTTAAATTATATAAAACAGTTATATACTGCTTGTCAACAAATGGAAAATAAAAATGATGGTAGTTTTCCTTTAAATGTTTGTAAAAGATAATTAAAAGTCTATTTAAAAACTATTCTTATTGACTGAACCAGATCTACAAATTTCAATTACACTGTTTACAAGTAGGGAAAGTAACGGTGTTCCAAATGCACAATATTTGAATAGATCACGTTCAGTAATAGCTCTCATGGCCAATAAAGATTTAGGATGACATGTATGAACTGTGCTGTATCAGTTTTCTGGTGTACTTTGAGCCAAAAAGAAAGTATGAACAGGTGCACTCCAAACTTTGCTCAAAGACACTTTTTAATGCGCCAGAGATTTGGGGCGTCCTGGGGGCGTCCCACCACATTTTTAGTAGAAACATTTATGATTCTTTGATGCCAAACCTAGGTGAAGAACAGTTAGAACAACCAGATCAAGTTAAAGGTGGTGCCTGAGCCTGAGTTGTCGTATTGGCAGTACAATGCACCTGTATGTATCAACTGCAGAAGAACAGGTACATACATTCTACACTGCCTTAGGGTGCTTTCACACGGTGCGTTTTTTGGTGCGCTTTTGATGCATTTTTTGGATGCGTTTTTTTGTGCAGGAAGGCACAACAATTAATGCTATACATTGTTGCACAAAACACGCATCCAAAAAAAACGCATGAAAAACGCACCAAAAACGCACCGTGTGAAAGCACCCTTAAAGTGATTTAGAACTGACCTGTCAGCGCCAATGGTCATACATGTCGCCCTTACTGTTAATTTAATGATATGGTCACTTTTATGTGGTGCTTGTGTCCTTCAGCAAACACCTTTTATATTTGAAATTTGCAATATGATTTTTTTTTCACCTGTGATGTTAGATTGAGGTGGCCATCTACGTAACAAGGAAGGTTGATGGTTGAAAAACTGTTGAAAGAATAATTGTTTGGTGAAATCTTTTATCAATGCAGTCATACACATTTTGCAATTGTTTGAACTGGCTATGCATTTTCAATGACCCTGATGATTTTTTGGGGAATGTTCATAAAGGTTGATTATTCCTCAACAAAAGATTTCCCCCATTTTTGGCTTAACATTTAAAACAGCGTTGACTTCTTTCCAGACAGTAAAGGTGTGTTATTGGTTTGAATAAAACAAATGTTAAATTTCAACCGATGAACATTCATTATGGTTCAGATCTTTAATTTTCAACAACTTTAGTCTAATGTATATGGTACCCTTAGCAGGATACTTTGAGATTGAGTAAATTGAGATTCTTTGCAAGCTCCTGACTGCAATGCAGATGTTTCCTGATAATGAGAACATTGTTCTGCTTCATCACAACATTGTGAACCTGTGTCTGTAGGCCAAACATTATCACAAAACGAAATGCTTTTCTGAGGATATTTTTGCCGCTCAGAGTTTGCTATATACACACTTACGTATTTTCAGGGGCACACTAATCTGCACATATATCTAGTTAAGTGATCAGATAATTCAGCAGCCTAAGCAATCAAGTTAATCTAAAGCCAAAAGTGCGGTTGATTAAAGAATCAAACAACTGTCCTCCAAGGGATAAGAGATGTTCTTTTGTTGTCAGACAAAATGAAAATAAGATGTACGGCAGGAATTTCACTCTATAATTTAACATACACTTTAGAATTAAGGCCACAAATAGACTGTAATTAAGACATTTTAGCATGTAGTGAATCTAACTGGCATATTTAACTTTAAGTAAGACTCCAGATATTCAGATCTAGTCACATTATAATAGTCTATTCACAGTGTGTGAATTTGCTATTGTGCGTCTTAAAATACAGCAGTCAAAGCAATCATTTGTCTCTTTGACAATTTTGTCTACACAGACTGTGGCAGCAGATTCATTCTGATCAAAATATTCCATAACCGCTCTGTAAATGATCTATAATTACGCCAGTCGTATAGTTTGATTTTTTGAATTGTTTCGATTATCAAGCCCAGAATTGTGTAAATGTCGCACGTAAGTTATGACAATAATTTTTAGCAACTAGTTAGAGATTCATTTTTGCCAAACGCGCTGCAGGTTATACAAACAGATAATTGGTGGAGTTGACATTTCACCGATTAACCGATGGCCTGTCCTGAGGATAGAGAGCACAGAAGCCACAATGCTACATGGGGGAAGTTGAACAGGTACAAAATACTGATGACCATCCACTTACAATCTACCATTTATGAGGGGGGAGATTGCTCAGCACTATTCCTGCAAATAAATAAGGTTTCTATAAGGTGATAGCTATATGGTTATGTGTAGTACACCATACTGGCTTACAGTATATTAGTGATGCCCATACTTCTCAATCAGGTGGGCTGCCGAATACCCACCAAATGCACAACACAAAGGGCGACATGTATGAAGGAAGGCGCATCAAAGAGAATAGTCGAGTCTCTTTTTTAGTGTATAATGCCTCTGATGTATGAAAGTGGTTTTCGTGCGTTCATAAATGGTGTAAAGTTCGACGCGCCTCGCCTATGTGTTAGGCGCATTACGAAACTTAGGTGCCTAACATGAATTAAGGTTATAGACAGGCTGGAAATAAGAGAAGTCATTAGAATAGCATGTCAGTGAATAGAAACTATGGTACTGATCCTGCTTGGAGGATCAGGTCCCTGCAATACCTGTGCTGTGCTGGCTCTTGCTGTATGTAGAATAAAGGGTGAGAGCAGCACAAATACATTTCAAATTTTATGTAGTAAAAAGTTAAAATATAAAAATCTGAACAACATCATCAGTGGGTTATTTAATGTAAATTTAGTTTAAGATTCTATAAATCTTAAATATATTTTATAGGAGACATTTTTATATTTTTGGGATATTATATATTTTTATATTAATAATAGCGACATGCTCCTGTCTAGAACCGATCCTGTGTCAAAAATAAGTTAATTGGAAAAAGTAATAAAAATATTAGTGCTCTTTACAATTTGGGAATTTTTTTAGTTTGAATCATTTTAAACATAAAACTTTACGATGAGACTTTATGTTAGGCAGTAATTTGTTATGCATATTCCACCCTGCAATAGATAACAGAAGGAATACACAACGCCCTTAACATTACTTAACAGGTGCCTTACACAAGTACTGAGGTTACAAAACCTTTGCACACTTACACAATCATTTCCACTGACATGCATACCTCGGGCAGTTGTAAAATAGAAGGTTATGTTTTCATAAGTGCAACAATGTTTATAAATGCAACAACGTTATTTACAATAGATACCTTGTGTATATTTCATAGTTATGAGATTCACATCACATATGTACTTTATCAGTTAGGGTATGTGCACACGGCATTTTCCAATACGTTTTTCAATCCGATTATATGTGTTTTACATTGAAATCAATGCAGAGCACACTGAGCATTGTTAGATATGTGTTTCAGTCCATTTTTGGGTTCGATAAACGTACCCAAACATGTATCTAATAAACGCTGTGTGAACATCCTCATAAACGGGGTTGTCCTTTGTTTTTTTTTGTTTTTTTATTAGTCAAGCTTACTATAGGTAATAGTATTTATTTAAACCTCACTGATGTACAGTGTTTTTGTGTGGATTTGTATATCTTTGGTGTAAAGAAAATGTAACGTGTCACTTATTCTGCATGGCTTTCACGTGGAAACTATCGATAGGACATACAGTACAGACCATAAGTTTGGACACACCTTCTCATTCCAAATTGTAGATTCACACTGAAGGCATCAAAACTATGAATTAACAGATGTGGAATTATCTACTTAACAAAAAAGTGTGAAACAACTGAAAATATGTCTTATATTCTAGGTTCTTCAAAGTAGCCACCTTTTGCTTTGATTACTGCTTTGCACACTCTCGGCATTTTCTTGATTAGCATCAAGAGGTAGTCACCTGAAATGGTCTTCCAACAGTCTTGAAGGAGTTCCCAGAGATGCTTAGCACTTGTTGGCCCTTTTGCCTTCACTCTGCGGTCCAGCTCACCCCAAACCATCTCAATTGGGTTCAGGTCTGGTGACTGTGGAGGCCAGGTCATCTGGCGTAGCACCCATCACTCTCCTTTTTGGTCAAATAGCCCTTACACAGTCTGGAGGTGTGTTTGGGGTCATTGTCCTGTTGAAAAATAAATGATGGTCCAACTAAATGCAAACCGGATGGAATAGCATGCCGCTTCAAAATGCTGTGGTAAAACATGCTGGTTCAGTATTTCTTCAATTTTTAATAAATCCCCAACAGTGTCCCCAGCAAAGCCCCCCCACACCATCATACCTCCTCCTCCATGCTTCACTGTGGGAACCAGGCATGTAGACTCCATTCGTTCACCTTTTCTGCATCGCACAAAGACATGGTGGTTGGAACCAAAGATCTCAAATTTGGACTCATCAGACCGAAGCACAGATTTCCACTGGTCTAATGTCCATTCCGTCTGTTCTTTAGCCCAAACAAGTCTATTCTGCTTGTTGCCTGTCCTTAGCAGTGGTTTCCTAGCCGCTATTTTACCATGAAGGCTGCTGCACACCGTCTCCTCTTAACAGTTGTTGTAGAGATGTGTCTGCTGCTAGAACTCTGTGTGGCATTGACCTGGTCTCTAATCTGAGATGCTGTTAACCTGCGATTTCTGAGGCTGGTGACTCGGATGAACTTAACCACAGCAGTGGTGACTCTTGGTGTTCCTTTCCTGGGGCGGTCCTCATGTGAGCCAGTTTCCTTGTAGCGCTTGATGGCTTTTGCCACTGCACTTGGGGACACTTTCAAAGTTTCCCCAATTTTTTGGACTGACTGACCTTCATTTCTTAAAGTAATGATGGCCACTCGTTTTTCTTTACTTAGCTGCTTTTTTCTTGCCATAATAGAAATTCTAACAGTCCATTCAGTAGGACTATCAGCTGTGTATCCACCTGACTTCTGAACAACACAACTGATGGTCCCAACCCCATTTATAAGGCAAGAAATCCCACTTATTAAACCTGACAGGCACACCTGTGAAGTGAAAACCATTTCAGGTGACTACCTCTTGAAGCTCATCAAGAGAATGCCAGAGTGTGCAAAGCAGTAATCCAAGCAAAAGGTGGCTACATCATTTATTTTTCAACAGGACAATGACCCCAAACACACCTCCAGACTGAGTAAGGGCTATTTGACCAAGAAGGAGAGTGATGGGGTGCTACGCCAGATGACCTGGCCTCCACAGTCACCAGACCTGAACCCAATTGAGATGTTTTGGGGTGAGCTGGACCGCAGAGTGAAGGCAAAAGGGCCAACAAGTGCTAAGCATTTCTGGGAACTCCTTCAAGACCTTTGGAAGACCATTTCAGGTGACTACCTCTTGAAGCTCATCAAGAAAATGCCAAGAGTGTGCAAAGCAGTAATCCAAGCAAAAGGTGGCTACTTTGAAGAACCTAGAATATAAGACATATTTTCAGTTGTTTCACACTTTTTTGATAAGTATATAATTCCACATGTGTTAATTCATAGTTTTGATGCCTTCAGTGTGAATCTATAATTTTTATAGTCATGAAAATAAATAAAACTGTTGGAATGAGAAGGTGTGTCCAAACTTTTGGTCTGTAATGTATATTAGTCTAGTTGAATGGGGTTAATCCATATTTGAGTCTGTGGCAAACTCTGCAACACAAAATAAAAAATCCGTCATGTGAACAAGCCCTAAAGATACATACAGAATAATATAGTCATTGATTCCTGTTACAGATTTCAGCATGATTTATAACACTGTAATCAAGCGGTATAATGGGTGTTTATTGGTGTTGGCTGAACACATTTTAAATTGATACCTTTATGAAAAAATAATGCAATATAACCCATAATAGTATTCCCCATTGCTGTGTTTTATGTTACTTGCATTAACAATCTAGACAGCACTAAGCAAGCACATTTTAAGCCGCTCTGTGTTCCAGCAGCCCATGTTTTTTATGACTCTAGAAAATGTGTTTTGCTTACATTAAAATACAGCATGTCTTGCTGGGTCTCATAAGGAATTTTTCCTGGCCTGAATATATTCTTTGTAGGACCTTAATCTATGGTTTTTATTTTTAGTAAATTTACATTTAATGTAATAAATCCTAATCCTTAGGTACAACTACATTATAGCTATTCTACGCATACTGTGTACTACTGCTGATAATATGTGTAAAGAATAAGCAGCTGTATTTACTATGATATATTCACAATTAGTGTATCCATTAGGGGCCATTTACATGGCACATTTTTATCCATTATTCACTGGACAAACTTTTTGATCACTTATACTGTAAATCCGTTTTTTGGAATGCAGGGTGAAGAAAATACTGCAATCCTAGTAGTGTTTTTCATTTTTATTTTAATAGCGCTCACCGTGCAGTATACTTGACAAGTTAGTTTTACTCTGTGGGTTGATACTATTACAGTGATAAGCAATTGTAGCGCTTTAAAAAAGTGTTCTTATTGTGTAAAACAATATTTATGCATCACTATCTTCTGATATTTTTTTATTTTTTCCGTATACAAAGCTGTGTAAGGGCATTTTCATTGGTAAAACTTTTGTCATGGGGGATGGCGCGGGTGCCGTCGCCTCCCGTGGCCGCCCCCCTGCCTGCAGGGTGTCCGGCGCGGGTAGCGCGGTTCCCCGTGGCCATCCCTCTGCTGCTCGGGCCATGACCCCGCTCCACTTACCCGTTCCACTCTCCGGTGCACGCTGCTCCTGCCTGTCCCGGCCGCCGCGTGCGTACCCGCTGCTTAGGGCGCGCGCGCGACGGGTGGTCTGGATTTAAAGGGCCAGCGTCCCGGTAATTGTCTATTGCCGGCCGCTGGTCCAATTTAAGGGAAACGCTCCGGAACTCTCTGCCAGTTCGTTGGTGTGCGTTACCTAACTCTAGTGAGTGTTGGAAGTCCTTTCTGATCATCTGTGTACCAGTCCGTCCGCTACGTTTCCTGACCTTGCCTGTTTGCCGCCTGCCCTGACCGTTTGCCTGTCTCAGACCACGAACCTCTGCCGCCTGCCCTGACCTTCTGCCTGTCCCCGACTACATCTCTGGATTTCAATTCTGTACCACGCATTACCCCGGCCGCTGCCGCAAGCAAGTCACGTCAGGGGTAGCGACCTGGTAGCCTCACGCCGCAGCAAGTCCACCCCGCTTTGTGGCGGGCTGTGGTGAAAACTGGGGGCTACTTAGACTCCACTTCCTGGCGTGGCTTAACTATCATCGCTTGCGGTGGTCCAGAGAATCCACCTCTGTATTACAACTTTGCTGTTTATATGAGTTTTTGATTGCTTTTTATTCCATTTTATGTGCTGTGGGATGAACAAAAAACGCAATTCTGTGACTTTTTTGTTTTGTTTTAATGGTTTTCACTGTGCGGGTTAAATAACACGACAGATTTATACACGCACGATAATACCAAATATGCATACTTTTATTTATTTCTTATCTTTTTTGGAGCGATTGGTGTTTGTAAAGAAGAAAAGGGCGGTGTACCTGTTTTTTTTCTGATTCAAAAGAATTTTGCTAATAGTTGAATACAGCAGTACAAATAATAATAAGCAGTTCATCAAATATCACATTTAAGGAAAAAAATGGTGAAAAATACAAAGGAGAAGTGCGATTACAAAATAGTTTGCAAAAGAGGATTCAATGAGGATTCAGGAGGATTTAGATGTACATGCAATACCGCTATGAGTTACAGAAGGAGACCCCCTACTCCATCCCTGAAGATATTTACACCCAGCCTCTCGAGAATCATTGTGGAGTTCCTTCATACGCTGAATGAGGTGAACCTCTCTAAACTAGTTGGTGTTGGATGGGCAGGAGGTGGAGCTCCATAATCTTGGAATTACGGCCTTGGCTGCATTAAGTAAAAAGGAGATAAGGTGGTATTTTAAAGTACTAGTGGACAATGGAATATGCAAAGAGTAGGAGTGTAGATGGGTTGCTGTCCAAATTAATTGCAGTCAGTAGGTGAATAATCTCTATAACTTTAAGCCAGAGAGGTTGAAGACGCAAACACCCCTACCAGATATGCGACATGGTGCCCAATTTAAGATTGCAATCACAGCATTTTTCTGAAACAACTGGGTATTATTTGGGTATTATTTTATTTTTTTTGTGTTTGCGTTTGTTTTACTTTATTTTTTTACTTTCTTTTTAACTTTTTCACATTTTTTTTACTTCTCACCATAGGGGACTTGTATCAGTGATCTTTAGATCACTGTTACAATGCATTTCATTTCTCTCATTCATTGTAACTCAGGGCAAGGCTGGGCGTAATGACTTCACAGGCAGCCGGGAAGCCTTTGTTAGCCAATTTGCTAGAGAGAGCATCGGCAGCCGAGATCACATCGCAGCGATGCCGATATAGAGGGAGCTCCCTCCTTCTGTCTTTCCCTTAGCTGCCACAATCGCAATTGTCCATGGCAGCTAAGGTGTTAATCGCAAGTGACTGTGGTGAGCTCCGGTTGTATGCGATATAGCATGTGGCCACCTGTTACATACAGCTGGTTTCATGCTGCGATAGTGCGGGCCCGGCTTGTGAGCCCTTACGATGTCCAGGAAGTACATATACACCCATTTGCTGAAACACCTTCTGGGCCAGGATGTACAGGTATGTCCAATGTTGTTAAGGGGTTAAAGCTAAATTTATTTTAAACTAATCTAATTTTCTACTTGTCCCAAAAAGAAACTACAGCACAAAAAGCCACTAATGATTCCGTCTTCCAAGAAAACTTGCATCCTAATCGGCTTTAACTGAAGAGCTGAGAATGTTCTAATTTACTGTGAAGCATAATTTACTGAACACCTGCACGTGAATGAGAAATTCAATTACATATTCAACCCTATGAACTTCTCTGCAGTGTTTTAATACAGTCACGATTTCACACTGTTCTAACCACAGGTTCATCTGTTAATGTACAGCTAGCAGATAACACAATGCTGTTTTGAGAGAAGTTCATTTTTTGTAAAAACTAGATAAGCTGCCTGAGAACCTGGTTAAATAAGATGTGCTGTGTTGTTTCATTGAACTGTTTGCATAAGATTTCTTGTAAGCTAAGTTATGTAAATTGAGATATTTGGCACGTGACCAACATAACTAAACTGCTTCCAACTTTCTTTTTGCAGCCTAATGAACTGTGGTTCGAGTTGCTGTAGATAAACATAGGATATATAAGAAATACAGTAAATTACATTATACATAGTCTTGTCCCATTATTATGACCACCAACTAATATCCATAGTAACTGCTGTGCGTAGCATAGACCGCAGTTAAACAGGCTGGGAATAAGGTCTTTATAGGTTATTACAGTTATCTGGGGCAATGATGACTGCATCTCACAACTACTGGAGGGTGGTGGGGGAGAATCAAGAGAGCGCACACAATGATCAAAGTGGCGCCACAGATGCTCAATTGGGTTCAAGTCTGGGGGATTCGTATTTGGAAGTCTTGGCTATGCTCTTCCAACCAATGTCAGACATTTCAAGCCGTGTAACAAGTCACTTTGTCTTGTTGCAAGACAATCAGCATATATGGGTGCATATGATCCACAAGGATGGAATCATACCCAAATCAGCTAAAAGTGCTCATGGATGAGCGGGCCAAGAGAATACTACAAAAACATTCCTCAGATCATAACAGTGACACCACCAATTTTGTTCTTCCAGCAATGATTGCAGGGTATTTGTTCTCTGATGTCTCCTCTCTGACACACCAACATCCATTTGTTCAATAAAGCAGAAAACATGGCTCAAAAGGCAACATTTTGCCAATCAGTAGTCCGAAACACAATTTCGTTAACAGAGATACAGTGACCATTGATCTGTTTCGAAGCTCCATATGCAGTAGGTTTAGCTTTAGACACATGTCTGGTAGTCCAATGGCTTATTTAGGTGGTGAGCTGCTCCACTTTAGTGTCTTGGTCCACCCTTGTGCACCTTCAAAGCCGAGGTTCATCTCTTCCATCAATGGCACGTGGTGGTCTGCATTTTCTACAATGCTTATTTGCAATGGCGCCATTTGCCCACTCACAATACAATTTTATGCAGCAGAACGTGAGCATTTCATAAACTGCGCAGTTTCAGAAATGCTGCCACCCTTGGCCCAAAGGTCAATCATCCCTTCTTGCAACTCTGCTAAATCGTACCTTTTATCCATGACATCAACAAGGGACATAAGTGCAGACAGCCTATAGCACATTATGCCAACTTATGATACATGACTTCCTTCATGAGCTTTGTGCTGCCGATGTCAAAAGTAGGAAGGGGTTATAGTAATGTGACTCAACTGTGCATCATCCTATACACCAGTGGTTCCCACTCTGAATTGTCCTGCATATTGTACCAAGATTAGGTGACCAAACAGGTTGGGTGTTTTTTTCAGAGCACTCTGTGGCATGAAAGGGGAACTCTGATTGGTTGCTATGGGAAACAAAGAAAATCTTAGAACTAGACAGTTTTCATACATGTGGCCCATAGAGTATACAGAGATAAAGCTATACTCAAGCAAGCCATCTGAGTTTTTTTTCCCTTTGGTTCACTGGACAACCTCCTTAAGGCCCTAAGTCACCCCTCTTTGGCTAATGTACTTTTCTAAATCAAAAGAAATAAAGGCATTTAGATGTTTGGCAGCCCCCGGTGAATTAAAGGAGTTTTTCTCCATTTTGAATATGTTTAATATCTTCAAACTTCTTGTTGTGTATCACATATATAGTCAATTATAGAAGTATTACCATTATAACTATCACAATAAATTATTGATGAAATTTTATACATGAGTTTGCTTCAAGAAGAATGAAAAATTTACATTTCAGTGTAAAACGTACACATTACATCTCATATTGGCACATTTGAAAAATCCTGTTTGAGAAAACAGATTTCACTAGGAACTAAGTTGCTAAACATACAGGGAAAAAGTATATTTCTTATTTTGCTGCTTATTCTAATGCCGATGCACCATACCACTACTACTACTACAATCATCATCCATCCGCACCCTGCGTTACTTTATATTCTCACTACAATGATTAGCATAAAGCATGTAGGCAAAGGTAAATATAGACTATTACCAAATACATTGCTGTTCTGATTTTGTTACGTTTAGGAGATTAATTTTTTTATATATATACCTGCCTAAGTGACCCTACATCTATATACCTGCTTGAGAGTGACCCTATATCTATGTACCTGCCTGAGAGTTCCCTATATCTATATATACTGCCAGAGCCCCTATATACCTGCCTCAGTGGCCCTATATACCTGCCTGAGCCCCTATATACTGCCTGAGCCCCTATATACCTGCCTCAGTGCCCCTATATACCTGCCTCTGTACCCCTATATACCTGCCTGTACCCCATATACCTGCCTCAGTGCCCCTATATACCTGCCTGTGCCCCTATATACCTGCCTGAGACCCTATATACCTGCCTCAGTGCCCCTATATACCTGCCTGAGCCCCTATATACCTGCCTCAGTGCCCCTATATACCTGCCTCTGTACCCCTATATACCTGCCTGTGCCCCTATATACCTGCTTGCGCCCCCTATATATCTGCCTCAGTGCCCCATGTACCTACCTGAGAGTGACCCTATATATACCTGCCTAAGTGACCCTACATCTATATACCTGCTTGAGAGTGACCCTATATCTATGTACCTGCCTGAGAGTTCCCTATATCTATATATACTGCCAGAGAGTAACCCTATATCTATATACCTGCCTGAGAGTGACCCTATCTATTACCTGCCTGAAGTGACCTATATCTATACCTGCCTGAAAGTGACCCTATATACCTGCCTCTGTACCCCTATATACCTGTCTGTGCCCCTATATACCTGCCTCTGTACCCCTATATACCTGCCTGTGCCCCTATACCTGCCTGTGCCCCTATATACCTGCTTGCGCCCCCTAAATACCTGCCTCAGTGCCCCTATATCTATATACCTACCTGAGAGTGACCCTATATATATATATATATATATATATATATATATACATATATATATATACCTGCCTAAGTGACCCTACATCTATATACCTGCTTGAGAGTGACCCTATATCTATGTACCTGCTGAGAGTTCCCTATATCTATATACTGCCAGAAGTACCCTATATATATACCTGCCTGAGAGTGACCCTATATCTATATACCTACCTGAAAGTGACTCTATATCTATATACCTGCCTGAAAGTGACCCTATATACCTGCCTCTGTACCCCTATATACCTGTCTTTGCCCCTATATACCTGCCTCAGTGCCCCTATATACCTGCCTCTGTACCCCTATATACCTGCCTGTGCCCCTATACCTGCCTGTGCCCCTATATACCTGCTTGCACCCCCTAAATACCTGCCTCAGTGCCCCTATATCTATATACCTACCTGAGAGTGACCCTAAATATATATATACCTGCCTAAGTGACCCTACATCTATATACCTGCTTGAGAGTGACCCTATATCTATGTACCTGCCTGAGAGTTCCCTATATCTATATATACTGCCAGAGAGTGACCCTATATCTATATACCTGCCTGAGAGTGACCCTATATCTATATACCTGCCTGAAAGTGACTCTATATCTATATACCTGCCTGAAAGTGACCCTATATACCTGCCTCTGTACCCATATATACCTGCCTCAGTGCCCTTATATACCTGCCTCTGTACCCCTATATACCTGCCTGTGCCCCTATATACCTGCCTGTGACCCCCTATATACTTGCCTCAGTGCCCCTATATCTATATACCTACCTGAGATTGACCCTATATATATATATATATATATATATACCTGCCTAAGTGACCCTACATCTATATACCTGCTTGAGAGTGACCCTATATCTATGTACCTGCCTGAGAGTTCCCTATATCTATATATACTGCCAGAGAGTAACCCTATATCTATATACCTGCCTGATAGTGACTCTATATCTGTATAACTCATCACTCATCTTATCACTCTCACCCATAAAGCTCTCCACAGATCTGTTCCCCCCTACATCTCCTCCCTCATCTCTGTCTACCACCCTACCCGCTCTCTCCGCTCTGCTGCTGATATCAGGATACACTCATCAATCATCCGAACCTCCCATGCCTATCTCCAAGATTTCACACGTGCGGCATCAATTCTCTGGAACATGCTACCGTGGGCGATCAGGCACACTCAGAACTCTCTTTGCTTTAAAAGGGCCCTGAGAATACATCTTCTAACTCTGGCCTACCAGAATCCCTAATGCTAACACCCCCCGCCCCACCCCCACTCCCTAGCACACTCATCTCATTTTCGGCACTTAACTGTATATAGATGTACTGTTTGGGTGGCAGGTTCATCCGAATTCTACATAAAACAACCCCATATTTATATCACATGGCTGGACCATTGTAAATCTAGCACTTCTTACCCTTCGTCTCACCCATACAACCTGATAGATTGTAAGCTCTTGCGAGCAGGGCCCTCACACCTCATGTCTCATCTGTAAGTAGCTTTTCATTGTGCAATGTATGTCTTTTGTCTGTAGCTATACCCTACAAATTGTAAAGTGCTGCGGAATATGTTGGCGCTATATAAATAAAGATTATTATTATTATACCTGCCTCAGTGACTTTATATTTATATACCTGCCTGAGAGTGACCCTATATCTATATACCTGCATATACCTGCCTGACATTGACCCTATATCTATATACAGTACCTGCCTAAGTGACCCTATATTTATATACCTGCCTAATTGAGGGGACCTATACACCTACCTAACTGAGGGACTTATATACCTATAAGTAGGGAGTTGCTGGAAATGTGATATTTGTGTCCAAATCTGCAGGGACGAGTATTGGCCGGGAACAATCAGCATGAAGGTGTGAACCGGATGGAGAAGAAACGGAAAAGTGAACGACGCTGATCAGAAAAGACGTCTCCTATAAGTCACTTAATGTAACTGCAGTGTAATCACTTATATGTCTGAAGAGCGTCTACATACAACTAGTATCTACCACTATCTGGTCCCTGTATTGCGGTAATATATGTCTGTAGAGCCTGTGTAAAGCTGATAGTCACATGTGGTGGTTGCGTTTGGTCAGGGTCTGGCAGGATTATTTGATCTTTAAGTAGTAATAGTTTGGGTCTTGGTTTTGTAGGAGTTTTTTTTAGTAACAATCATTTGTCTGGTAGATTTGCTCCATGTGTAGGTGTATGTTTTGGTGACTGTTCAGGGGTATTGTCATATGAAGGTGAGCGGTTTTGAAAAAGTAAATTTGTCAGCTCTGATTTTCATTGTGCAGTGACTGCTGAGGTGATGGACGGGAGCTATGTGGAATATGCAGAAAATTAGTGACCGGAACAGAAGGTTTTTCTCTGTAAAAACACATCATGCCGCAGTTCACAATGAGGTGCGAAAAATGCCGTGTGAACCCAGCCCTACTGAGCAAAATGTAACACACAGGCCCCGGGACCCGGATGTTTTAGGACCCTAGCAACGCCCCTGCTCCCTGCTTTATCTCCAGCACAGAAGCTTGTTGATTTAAGTTAATGACAAGCTTTAACCCTTTAGAGCTCTTTAGTCTTGTGCACTATAGCTTATAAACCTCCAATAGTCATGTCACTATAACAGGCACAGCAAGGAATGTCAGAGCTGATATGCCAGTCACCTCTGTAGTCCTGCCCACAGCCTAATCAGGAATTGTAAGTCTAAAGCAGGCTGTGGCTCTGTGAAACAGACCCTTTAAATCTATTTTCTATAAGTTTAGCTTCTTTCCTAAACAAAAAGTCTTAGATAATGCCTGTTTAGCCCTGTCATATTCTATAGGAATAGCTTTAAAAGGGTTTCCAAGATAAAATATAAAAAGGGTGGTCATTAGTATTCTAAAATACAAAAAAAAAAACCTGTACTCACCACTGAAGCAGCCTCAATTTAGTGCTGCTCCTGATCTGTTGGTTTTTTATGCTATCCCCCACCGGTGGATCACGTCCATGATCCACATGATTTTGCAGTTAATCACTAGCCTCAGGGGTCACATGCCATACATGCAGGCGGACACTACTTAGGCCAGTTATAAGCTGCATGTCACATGATGTATACAGATCTCTTGCATGATCCTGTTACAATGACAAAACGGAATTCTCTACTAGAGATTTTTTTACTGAAAGAGCAGTGAGAATATGGAACTATGGTTGTGGTGGTGGATTCATTGAAAAAATTCAAGAAGAGCGTATATGTCTTTTTTGACAAAACATAATATTACAGGTGATGGTTACTAGAGTATGGAGATAGAAAGTTGATCCAGGGATTTATTTGGATTGTTGTATTTGGATTCAGGAAGACATTTTTCCTCTTGTATGGGACCATTGTCACCTGCCTCATAGGTTTTTTGCCTTCTGCATTAACACTGTGTTGTTATAGGTTGGACTCGATGGAGCTGTGTCTTTTTCTAGCCTTATCTTCTATGCTATGTGAACCATGGATGTGACGTCATTGACAGGGGACCAATTAGGATCTTTAGAGCATGGGCAGCACTGTAGGAGAGGTGTCTTCAGTGGTGAGAATAGTCTATTTTAAAACAATCTCAACCACTAGTCCATTTTTGAAAAATCTTGGACAATCCATCAATGTATGTGCTTAGTGGCAATTGCTGATGTCTAAAATGGTGTTATTATTATTATTATTTATTTTAGAGCGCCAATGATTCCAGGGCGCTGTACATTCAAGGGGAGCTACATACATAACAAATGTTGGACAAATACAATGGTGACGATAAATGACAACTTACACAGAGGGGGTAGAGGACCCTGCCTGCGAAGGCTTACAATCTACAAGGAAGGAGGGGAGAGACAGAAGGATGTTGGGCAGAATTTTGTGGGGGGTTGACCGGTTTTTAAGGTTATTATGGGTTTTTTAAGCTATGCTGAAGAGAGGGGTTTTTTCGGGGTTGCTTTTGAAACGGGTTTAAAAGTTGGGGAGAGTTTGTTTTGGGGAAAACAATTCCAGAGAATGGGAAGCAGAAAAAAGTTTTTGGGCGGTTATGTGAAGAGCTGTTTGAGAGGAAAAGAAAGAGAAAAAGGTCTTGTGAGGAGCGGACGATTGCAAAGGAGGGGAGGAAATCTAGAATTAGACCGAGATGTATGGAGGGGGGAAGGGGTTATGGAGAGTTTTTTAAGGGGTTCCCAGGGTTTTAGTAACTTGGAATGGATTTGTGGGCAATGGGTAGCCGGGTGAAGGGATTGAAAGGGGGGATAGGAGAGAATTTGGAGGAGGGGAGGGGATGAAAACTTTAGTGGGATTTTGACCCCGGGTTTAAAAGGGGAGCAAGGTGCTGGAGGGAAAGGGCACGGGAAGGGTGTTCCCTTTGTTTTGGGGGCTCTCAAAAGAGATTTTTTTTAATTTTAAGCAGGAAAAATAAATAACCCGTCTCAGGTCTAAAATCTAAAAAAAGATCTCTCAATGCCCCCCATTCCCTTTCTTTTGCTTTTTCAGCTTTCCAAAAATTTATAGTGTATTGTATGTTTTCTTGGTGGTGATATGCTAGGGTTGGAAAAATATGGTTATAACTGCAATATTTTTTGCAGTTTTCCCTTTGGGGACTTTTTGTAGGAAAAAAAGTTTTGAAAAACCTAGGTTTTTTAACCCCTTTAATTATTACTTAGTGAAAACCAACAAAAAGGAAAATGACCCCTTTCTTTTTTTTTTACATTTCTGGTGGGGGATTTTTTTGTTTAAAACAATACTTTTTACATAAATTTTTGAGATGATTGCATTCCGGGTATAACAAGAAAAAATTTAATGTCAGACCAACAAAAAATTAGTTTCCTTAAAAGCCCCAAAAAATGTATGGAATCCTTTATTATACAGATCTATATGGGGAATGTTTCTTATTTGGGAATAAGCCCTCCATACAGCCATAAAAAAAAGGGATTCGTAAAAGGGAAAATTTTTGGGGCCCTGCTTAGGGGTGCTGCAGGGTGATCATCTGAGCTCAGCCAGCTTAAAAAATGAAATTTAGGTTTATGTATATTTACTTAGCTTCTATTCTCAGCTTTTTGTATTTTTTAAAAAATAAAACCCTTTTATGATGTATTTAACTCTGGCCATGTTCAACAGATGTGTAGAAATTCAAATTTTCGGATTTGTATGCATGTTCCTTGTCTTGGCTTGAAGTTAAAGAAGTTTTATTTCTTTGATTTTTTCTGTTTCCCTGGTTTCCCCCAGTAAAAGGGCAAAGCTTTCCCTTGTAAGTTTTAAAATTTTAAAATTCCTTTTTTTCAGAAAATAAAATTTAAAATGTTTGTACATGAAAAATACAAAGTTTCACCCTTATTGATTGAATGCCCTGCTTTGGGACATGAAATTGTAAAAAAGGGTTTCATAAATTCCCAAAGGTTTTCCCAAGACTTTCCATTTAACCTGGTGTGGGGGTCTTTTAGCTAAAACCAAACCCAAAATATGATCTTTTGTTTTCACGTGCGTTTCTTTGAAATCTTGGCTTTTTTTTCTTAATGATTTTTCTGAAAGAAATGCGGGAAAATGCATACAAAAAAAGAAAGTAAAAATTTAAAGAAGTTAGTGCTGCCAATATAATACCACTTCTTGCTTTGCTTGTGAAGAGTAGAAAAGGGGAAAAAGGCGTTTTGGGTTTGGGTTTTTGCCAGGGTCCAAAACAAATATTTTTTAAATTTTTATACTTTACAACAGGTGAAATAAGTATGGGAGACTTACCATTTTTCTAAGAGGTGGGTTGTTGGGGAAAGGGTCAAACAGCAAAGGGAAGCTGGTTTGCACAAGTCCAACCCCGGGGGGAATCTCCCATGCGATTTTCGCAAAAAAAGGGAGATATTCAATAAAACTACCAGGTGAATGATAAAGGGAAAAATAAAATTTTTAAAAAAGTAAAGTGGGGGAATTTCTGTTTACATGGACATTAAATTTTTTTTGTGTAAGTTTAAAAATTAAAAAACTTTATTTGTTTTTTTTAAACGAAAAAAGCATACCGTTCTTAAATACCTTTTTGCTTTTAAAAAATTTTTTGGAGGCAAGTGAATAGCAGGGGGGGCCCCTGCACAAAGGGTATAACCTGTGTGTTTTAAAAAAGGTTTGCATTCCCTTTGATGAGTATATAATCGGGAAAAACCTTCCCCTCATACTTTGTGTCTCATTGAAAAGAAAGCTTTTTCATTGTGCAATCTAGTTTTTCTGTCGGAGCTATCCCCTACAATTTGAAAAAGTGCTGCGGAATATGTTGGTGCTATATAAATAAACGTTTTTAACGAAAAAAAAAGGGAAAAAAAGGGAAAAACCCAAAAACCACAAAGAAAAAAAAAAAAAAACCCTTTTTACATGCCCTTTTCCTCTCAAAATTAAAAATCCCAAAACCCACATGGTGAAGCTGAAAAAAAAAATCACAAAAATTGCGTTTTTTGTTCGCCCGTAGCACATAAAAGGGTTTAAAAACCGATAAAAAATTCGTTTTTAAACCCCCAATTTGGTAAAAATCTTGAAAAAAAACCCCTTTATACAGCTCTTTTGAAAAAAAAAATATATAAACCCGGGTATCGCTATAATAGTTTTGACCCCAGAGAAAAAACAAATTTTTTACGTATTGCCGGTGAGCGTTTTGAAAAAAATTTAAAAGTAAAAAAAACATTATTAGGATTGCAGAAATTTTTTTCACTCTGCATTCAAATGCCTTCCCCCCTAAAAATTTGATACAAAATTAAAAACATAAACCCCAAAATACCTAAAAAAAACAAGCCCGCACACAGAAAAATAAAAAGTTATGGCTCTCAGACTATGGGTATCCCAAAAACGTTTTTTTCCCTTTTTTAAATTAAACGGGTGTTTTTTGTTTTTAAAATTCCAGAAAAACATAAACATACACAAAATTTGGGTATCCCCTTTTAATTTGTATCGCCCTGTGGAGTAAGTAGTTTTAACATTTATCCCGCATAGTGATCGCGGGAAAAAAAAAATTTCCCAAAATTTGGGCTGTATTTTTTTTCCCAAAAGCCCAAACAAAAACGAGAAAAAGTGATCACAGCGTTAAATGCACCCCATAATGGTAGCAATAAAAACATCAACTCATCCTACAAAAACAAGCCCATACTTAGCTCCATATACAAAAAAATTAAAAACTTATGACTAGCAGACTATGAAGAAATAAAAGGAAATTTTTTTTTAAAACTGCTTTTTTTTTTTGGGTAAAGTTTTAAAACAAAAAAAAATTTATAAAAAAATTTCAAATATTTTGCAATTGTACCAACCCCCAGGGTAAAGTTATCATGTCACTTATGCTGCACGGTGAATGCTGTTAAATTGAAGCCCAAAAAAAAACAAGGGCCCAAAAACTGGGTTTTTCCCCCCTTTCTAATGGCCCAATGCAAAAAAAAACTAGGGGAAACCCGGGGGCCCTTTCGCTAGGCTTTTTTTATTCGGGGCTCGGGCCCGAATAAAAACCCCCCGTGCCCCGGGGTCTCCCGGGCTTTCCCGGCCTCTTTCGCTGGGGCCGGGGGCCCGCTGGCCTTTCGCTGCTTTTGAGTCCGCTGGACGCACCCCCACAGTGAGGGCTTCTGCGGGGCAGAGAGGAGCCTCCCCGCCCCGCAGACAGTGTCGGACCCCCAGGTCCCACACCGCGAAAGGCTTTCCAGGTCCTCACAGGGTGAGGAACCCCCCGCGGCCCCTTTTGCCTCAGCCCCGGGAGGTCGGGGATGAAAATCACGTATCGCGACGCTTTTGGGCCCCGGGCGCACAGCCGACATGGGCTGTGCGCCCGAGGAGCTGCCCGGGGGGCGGGGTTTAAGAGGATGGGGCCGTCGCCGGGGGGGAGTTAGGGGGGAGTATTAATGTTGTTATTTTTTTTAGCGTTTACCTGCCTCGGTGCCCCTTTATAAATGCCTGTGCCCTATTAAAGCCCGCCTGTGGCCCCCCTTTCCCCCGCCGGTGCCCCATTTTTGCCTGCCTGTGGCCCCTATTTCCCCGCCTGTGACCCCCATATGTTTCCCGGGGGCCCCCCCATAACCCGCCCGCGGCCAAAATATATGCCTGGGGCCCCCTATAATGCCTTTTGGTCCCCTTTTACCTTTCCTTTTTTGGGCCCCCATATGCCTGTGACCCCCATATTGGGGGGGGCCGGGGGGCCCCCAAAAAAAAAAAATTTTTCCCCGGCTGTGGCCCCTTTTTTACTGCCCGTTTCCCCCATAATGCGGGTGGGGGCCCAAAATGCTGCCTGTGCCCTTTTAATACCTGCCTGTGGCCCCCATAAAACTGCCCTTTTGCCCCCCTTTAATGCCTGTGCCCCCCTATCCCCGGGCCCGTGGCCCCCATTTTATGCCTTTTGACCCCCTTATGCTGCCCGGCCCCAAATTTTTGCCTGTGCCCCATATCCCCCGCCGGGGGCCCCCCTTTGATGCCTGGGGCCCCTTTATTCCGGGCCCGTTGCCCCCATATACCTGCCCCCTGCCCACTATACCTGCTGTGCCCCCCCTATAATGGCTGTGGCCCCCAATTTTTATGCTCATTGCCCCCAAAATAGCCTCCCGTGCCCTTTTTACTGCTTGTGGGCCCCCTTTTTACTGCCCCTTTTTGTGCCCCCTTTTCTGCCTCAATGACCCTAAATTTCCCGCCTGTGGCTCCAAAAAAAAATAAAAAAAATTTTTTCCTGGCCCCCTATATAATCCCTTTTTTGGGCCCCTTTTACCTGCCTGTGGGGCCCTATAACAGCCCGTGCCCCCTTATATGCCCGTGGGGCCCCCCTATAATTTCCTCAATGACCCTATTACCCCCGCCTGTGGCCCCATTACTGCTTTTTGCCCCCTATACCTGCCTGTGCCTTCCTATACCCGCCCGTTGGGCCTATTTTATGCCCCGTGCCCTAATTACCTTTCCCCAGTGCTCTTTTTACCTGCCTTTAAAATGCTCCTATATCTGCCTAAATGCCCCCTATTTTGCCTCAGTGCCCCCATATTTCTGCCTGGGGCCCCCCCTTTTTACCTGCCTTGGCCCCCAATACCTGCCCGTTCCCCCCTATACCCGGCTGTGGCCCCAAAAATTATGGGGCCCCAAATGACCCTATATACCTCCTGTTTGGGCCCCCATACCTGCTGTGCCCCTATTTCCTGCCCGGGGGCCCCTTAACCTGCCTGTGGCCCCCATTATTTTGCCCCAGTTTCCCCCATTTACCTGCCTCAGTGTCTTATTTTACCTGCCTCAGTGCTTCCCATAATTTCTTTCCTCAGTGCCCCCTATATTCTGCCTCCCGGTGCCCCCTATTTCTGCCTGTGGCCCCCCCTATACCTGCCTGTGGCCCCCCTATCCTGGCCCGTGGCCCCAAAAACCTGCCTGTGGCCCCCATTTTATGCTTCCCTGCCCCCCCCATATACTAACTTTTTTAGGGGACTGTATACCCAAAAATTTTGGATTGGGGAAAAATTTAGGATTTAAAATATTTGTTCAAATCCCAGGGACGAGTATTGGCCGGGGGAAACAGTCAGATGAAGGTTTTGAAAACCCGGGTTTGGGGAAAAAAAGGGAAAGTGAACGACGGGGTGATCAGAAAAGAGTATCCGGTGAGTTTTCTAAATGTAACAGCAGGGTTTCACTTATTGTCTCAAAAGGTTTTTCATACCCAAATTGGGATCTACCACTTTATGGGCCCCTGGTATGGCGGTTGGTTTATGTAATCAGAGGGCCCGTGTAAAAATTTGGTTTTTCACATGTGGGTGGGGCGTTCGGTCGGGTTTGGAAAGGGTTTTTTTTGAGCCTTAAGTTGTTTAAAGTTTTGGGGGCTTGGTTTTTGGTAGGAGGTTTTTTTTAACCCAAACACTTGTCGGGATTTGCTCCCTGTATGGGGGTTTTTGGGGTTTTGGGGGGGGATGTTTAGGGGTATTGTATTGAAGGTGGGTTTTAAAATTCTGAAAAAATAAATTTTTTTCATTGGGGATTTTTATTTTACAGTGGGCTGCTGAGGAGATGGACGGGATCGTGTGGGTGTGCAGAAATTAGTGACAGGAAAAAAGAAAGGGTTTTTCTCTGTAAAAAAAAATCCGCAGTTTCCCCCAATGAGGGCGGGGGGAAAAACAAAAAAAGGGCCCGAGCCCCGGGTTGTTTTAGGGGCCTAGCAACGCCCCTGGGAAAACCTTTGCACCCAAAATCCCAATACATCCCTAGATGAGTTTCCTTTGGGGGGGGTTGAAAACCCAAAAAGTGAAAACTTCGGGGTTTCACCTTTTTGGTATCTAAGGGCTTTGAAAAAGTGACAGGGCACCCCCCAAAATTTTGCCCCCTTGCAAAAACCAAAAAAGGTTCCCTTCTTTTTAATTTCCCCGCCATGCACCCCAAAAAGGGAGTTTAAAACCCATTTATAGGGCATTGCCGAACCCTTTGGAAAAAATTGCACAACCCAAAAAAGGGGGGCTTTTTCCAGGTTTACTTTGGGAAAATTAAAAATTTTTTTGCTTTAAAATTTTCAAAGGAATGGTTTTGGAAAAAAAAACTTTTTTTTTTTCACCGCCCCAACGCTAAAAAAAATTTTTGAAAAAACCTTTTGAGGTCGTTTAAAAATCAACTGCCCCCCTGCATTTATTTTCCCTTTGGGGGGGTAGTTTCCAAAAATGGGGCCTTTTTTGGGGTGTTTTGGGTTTCCCCCAAACCTGGGGAATGGCAACCCCTTTTAAAAAAGAATCATACTGGACATGAGAAACAAAAATATGGTAGGGCTACTCCTACTCTGAGGGGTTGGTGGGGTTTAAAAACCAAAAAAGGCATAGGGCCAACCAAAAATGGGGTATCTCTAAAAAGGCCCGAATTTTGGGGGGAAATTTATGGTTTCATTTACCTGGTCATCTACTGTATTCCCGTGAAAATGGATAAAAATTTAAAGCTGCTAAAACATCTCCAAAACACAGAAAAAAAATTTGAGCTGGGGGGGTAAATTTTTGGTTGCAATTCCTTGTCTCATCTACTGTGTTCCAGTTAATAATGGCTAAAAATTGAAAATCTTCAAAAAAAAGTGAAATTTCACCTCCAATTTGCATTAATTTCTGTAAATTACCTAATGGGTTAATTAAAAATTTTCCCAAACATTGTTTTAAATATTTTAAGCGGTGTAGTTTCTTAGATGGGGTCATTTATGGAGGTTTCTAACATACAGGCCCCTCAAAGTCACGTCAGTACTGGACTGGTCCCTAAAAAATCTATGTTGCAAATTTTCTTGAAAATTGGAAAAATTACTACTAAATTTCTAAGCCCCTTAATGTCATAAAGAAAAAGAAAAAACATGATGCCAACCTACAGTAGACATATAGTAGATGCTAGTTATAAACTATTTTGAGGAGAATAGCTATCTGTCTTACACTCCAAAAATTCTGAAGTTTAAAAATGGAAACTTTTTTTAAATTTTTCACGATGCTTTGATATTTTTCAGAGATAAATAAGGACTTTTTGGACCAAAATTTCTTACTATTTTAAAGCACAATGTCTCACGAGAAAACAATCACATGGATAGTAAAAGTGTCAAAAAGGTATTCTCACATAAAGTGTCATATGTCAGATTTTCAAAAATTGGGCTCTGTCAGGAAGGCCAAAACTGGTTCCGGCGGTGTGGGTTTAATTGATGCAATAAGCCCCTAAGCTCTGTCTATCTAGGAGTGAATGTAAGAAAACTGGTATGTTATTTTTTGTCATTTTATGTAGGGGATTTGGAGCTCTTTATCAGCAAAATGGAGCTCCAACTACTAAAAAGATGTATCAAGAAATCTTACAGTACAGACTATTCCATCTATTTAGTTAAAAATGTGAACAATCACTTCAAGGTATTCATAGGCACCAACTGTTTGTTGAATGACCTAGTCAATTTTAGAGGTATTTTATTACAATTTAATGTCTGTGCAGTGATGTAGTTACAGGGATTGCAGCAGTCACACTTGTGACTGCGACCCGCTTCACCAAGCAGCTGAATTACTGGATTACTGCAGGCTCCCACTGTTTAACCCCCAATATGCCACGATCAGTAGTGGATGTAGCATCGAGTTAATTCACAGAAGGTGCAGGCTGCGTCTGACTATTGGTATCTCCCACCCCAATGCAACTGTGGGGTGCTGATGGTAGCTGGAGGCTAAATAACGGCCTCTAAATCTGCCATGCATGAAGTCTAGTAGGCCTTGCCATAGACATGATCTAATAGGGTGCCAGTGAAAGGCATAAAACATAGCAATACAGCAATGTAATGCTATGTATTATAAAGGCGATCAAAAATTAAAAAAATGAATAAAAAAGTACTTTATTTTGTAAAAAAATAAAATAAAAATATATAAAAGGTACACATAAAAGGTTTTGTCACATCCAGAAGACTCCATATGCACTCTATAAAACTGTCATGTTGTTTGTTCATCCACTTTCACAAAAAAATGAATAAAAAGTGATCAAAAACCTGTATGCACCTTATACTCAGAGCAAAGAAAACATCAACTTATCTCACAAGTAAAAAACCCTCATATATGTCTACCTACAGAAAAAATAAGTTATGGCTCTAAGAGTATTGTGACATGAAAAACAGGATTTTAAAAGCCTTTTAACATGGCAAATATGATTTATTGATGTGAAAAAGGGCCTGTAAACAGAAATGTATGTTGTAAAAAGGAAATGTAGTTCCCTTTCTTCCATTGGTATATTTGATTACTTGGAAGGGTTGTCCAGTAGAAGAAAATTCATTTAAAATATGGCCAGGTTGAGGGAAAAAAAAGACAAAACGTGGAGCTTATATACTTATCCCCCATTCTACCACCCTGGAGTGCCTTCGGATCTGTTTACTACTTTTGTGTTCTTGTTCCAGCACATGAGAGGCTTGCACTCCATTGTCTGTGAATTAACCCCTTAACTCCTCCAAAGAAAAAAAATTGACTCTTCATTTTTCTCCTCCATGTCTTCCAAAAGCCATAACGTTTTTATTTTTCCACCTCCATAGACAGATGGGGGGTTTTATTTTGCAGGACAAGATGTACTTTCTAATGGTGTCATTCATCGTACCATAGAATATGCTGGGAAATCGCAAAAAAATTTCTAAGGGGGGCAAAATGTGAAAAAAACTTACTTGCGCCATGTTTGCGGGTGTTTGGCTTTTATAGCGTTCATTGTTCGGTAAAATGATGAGTTATCTGTATTCTGCAGCTTGATAGAAATACAGCAATACGAAACATGTAGGGTTTTCATTATGTTTTGGTACCGTAAAAAAATTCCAAATATTTTCTATTTTTGAAATTTGCACGGCCGTGCAATTTTCTGTGACCAATAACTTTTTTGTACGAACACCTACGGACTTGAGTTAGGGAGCATTTTTTGCGGGCTGAAGTATACTTTTTATTGCTACCAGTTTGGAATGCATGCGACTTTTTTGATTAAATTTATTCCAATTTTTAGGGGACGTGAAATGACCAAAAAACCCACAATTTTGGCGTTTGGAATTTTTTTCTCCTACAGTGTTCAGTGTACAGGATAAATTATGCTAGATTTTAATAGATTATACTTTTTCGGATGCGGCAATACCAAATTTGTGTAACTTTTTTATGTTTTTTTTTTTTTTATTTGTAAAATGGCAAAAGGGGGGTGATTTGAACTTTTAATATTTTGTTTTACATTTTAAATAAAAATTTTTTTTTCTTACTTTAACTTTGAGTCCCCCTAGGGTGCTTCACCACTAGTTGGCTCGATCATTTATACAGCCTATTGCATTGTAGTACAATGCAATAGGTTATACTAATATGGTGGTTTTACTACTTCCTGCCTAGAGCAGGAAGTAGTAAAACAGAAAACATGGCGGTGATGGAAGCCTTCACAAGTCTTCCAGCTGCCATGTTCACCAATTGGGAGCCTGCGATTTCGCCACAGGCAGCCCGATCGAAGTGAGAAAAATTGCGCAGCACCGTAACTCATTGATGTAGACGCCACGGCCATACGTGCCGCGGCATCTAAAGGGTTAAACAGTGCAGGATGGGGCTGGTGCCCTCTCGAGCTATGACCGAGTGTTAGCTGCAATTGGCAGTTTACACCCTACAGCCTCACAGTTCCTTACTGCCATTAGGACATACTCATATGTCCAGGTGGGTTAAGGTTGTTAAGCACAAGCCTCTCCTGTGTGCCAGATGAAAAAAGATGTGCCAGAAGTTAAGAAGAGCAGATCCCAGAAAGTTCTAAAGTGGCAATGGCGGGGGACCTGGAGGAAAGTACCACTTTTTTATTTTTCCTCAACTTGGCCCCATTTAAAATGAATTTTCTTCCTCTGGACAACCCCTTTAAGTAGGGGTTATACACAGCAAGCATCCATCACATGAAGTGGGAATTTCTTAGGGAATCTGTTAAAAAGTAGTGGTCTACAGCTGGTCCTGGGGTAAGTTGGTCAAGCTGAAGTTCTGTATCTAGGTCCATTTACCCTTAGCAATGCCCCTTTGTCTATAACTTACTACAGTAAAAGGTCTTACCAAAATTGCTTGAATCGGCCTACTTTTCATTCACTGAATTCAGATAGGAAAAAATAAATACAATTATCCTGCATTTGTGTGGTTGATTTATTCTCAACATTATCTCAGTCGTTTAGTATGTAAAGAATGCTTTCATCCGTTTATGGCTGAGTTAACCATTTTAATGTTCTATTTGGAGACTTAATCCTGATTAGCAGCAAAGGTGATAAGCTTGACATGCCCACATCATTAAAGAACATTGCTTATTACCAGGTACTGAAAGTAATTAGTACTATTATCTTGATGCCATATCACACAATCTTTGTCGTATTTTTTTTCTGATTGATAATTTATTAATAAAGATAACAAGCTAAGCACTGTTTAAGCCGTGCTATTTTAATTCTGGATCGATTATCCTTATCATGTAGATGGTGTTTAGTTCAAATATTTTCAAGTTGTATTAATGTACTATGGAAGGAAACTATTTATTGCTATTCATACAAGCAATGAGATATGGTCAGTAGGTTTTTTTCTTAAAGGGACACTGCCATCAGAAGGTCAGTTGACATGTCAATTACTAGTGGTGAATACGCGCCGCTAGTAATGAATCTCTATGGGGCCGGAGGGCTGTCGGCCCCTCGCATCGCGGGAGTCGGCGCGAGCTCCCGTAGTCACGGCATAATTGCACCAAATTTATCACTGTGTCTCATGCTGTATGATAAATCTAGTACATTATACATACTTTTGTCTACCTAATTAAGTTAATTTGTGCCACGAATTCTGGCAAAATTTTGGTGTATATTTTTGTGCCTGGTGTTGAAAATTAGGCCACGTTGCTTTACATTAATCCATATCCTTTGCAGGAAGACAAGCCCTTTTGTCAGACACGATGCAGAAGTGTCCAAAAACTGGCCAAACACATAACGAGTGTTGTGTAAAGCATGTACGCCAGTATTTTGGGGCATATTGCACCAGAGTTTTGGTACATTTGCCAAACTTAATGTGCCCCAATATGCTTGCTATTGTTTTTAAATATTCGCTACTTATTTTTTTATTTTTAAAAACTTCCATGGAAGTGGCTGTATTAGCAACATACACATTCTTTTTGTATAGACAGTGCAGCAGGATGTGTGTGCTCTAGGGCAGTGATGGCGAACCTTTTGAGACCGCTCGCCGAAACTGCGACCGAAAAATACCTTAGTTACCGCACAGTGCCGCCATCGCTGGCACGACACAGGGAGGTGACATCGGGCCGCACAACAATTAATACAAGGGATGTGACGGCCGTTTAGCCCATCCCTTTTTCCACTATACAGTGACCATATTGTGGTAGACAGCAGTGTACACAGGTGCTCAGCATACAGTTGACTGATTAATACCACAACACCACGACCACATATCACCAACACATAGTGACTGAATAATACCGCCACGTATCACCACCACCACAAAGTGACTGAATAATACTGCCACACCATTACTGAATATAAACCATTACACTTTGCGCGCATATAAGAGATTACATTTCAGGCACATTTAGTGACTCACAGGTGACGTTTCTCCGATACGTCGTTTGTATTCCCTTTTCTTCTCCATCTGGTTCACACCTTCATGCTGACTTCTCCCCCGACCAACACTCATCCCTGCAGATTTAGACACAAATATCTTAGAATCCTCACTTTTCCAGCAACTCCTTACTTATAGGTATATAAGTCCCCTAAGTTAGGTAGGTGTATAGGTCCCCACAGGCAGTATACAGACAGATAGCTCCCCACAGGCAGTATACAGACAGGTAGCTCCCCACCAGCCAGTATAAAGACAGATAGCTTCCCACAGGCAGTATACAGACAGATAGCTTCCTACAGGCAGTATACAGACAGATAGCTTCCCACAGGCAGTATACAGACAGATAGCTCCCCACAGGCCGTATACAGACAGATAGCTCCCCACCAGCCAGTATACAGACAGGTAGCTTCCCACCAGCCAGTATACAGACAGATAGCTTCCCACAGGCAGTATACAGACAGATAGCTCCCCACCAGCTAGTATACAGATGGCTCTCCCCACCAGCCAGTACACAGATAGCTCCCCACCAGCCAGTACACAGATAGCTCTCCCCACCAGCCAGTACACAGATAGCTCTCCCACCAGCCAGTACACAGATAGCTCTCCCCACCACCATACACAGATAGCTCCCCACCAGCCAGTACACAGATAGCTCTCCCCACCAGCCAGTACACAGATAGCTCCCCACCAGCCAGTACACAGATAGCTCTCCTCACCAGCCAGTATACAGATGGCTCTCCCCACCAGCCAGTACACAGATAGCTCTCCCCACCAGCCAGTATACAGATAGCTCTCCCCACCACCAGTACACGGGAAAAGGCTTCCTTTTTTCCAACAGCCAGTATTACAGATAGCTCTCCCCACCCAGCCAGTATACAGATAGCTCTCCCACCACCAGTATACAGATAGCTCTCCCCGCCAGCCAGTATACAGATAGCTCTCCCCACCAGCCAGTATACAGATAGCTCTCCCCACCAGCCAGTATATAGCCAGCTCTCCCCACTGCCTGTATATAGCCAGCTCTCCCCCACCAGCCAGTATCTAGTCAGCACTATCCCCACCAGCCAGTATACAGCCAGCACTATCCCCACCAGCCAGAATATAGCCAGCACTATGCCCACCAGCCAGTATATAGCCAGCACTATCCCCACCAGCCAATATATAGCCAGCACTCCCCCACCAGCCAGTATATAGCCAGCACTATCACCACCAGCCAGTATATAGCCAGCACTATGCCCACAGCCTGTATATAGCCAGCACTATCCCCACCAGCCAGTATATAGCCAACACTATCCCACCAGCCAGTATATAACCAGCACTATCTCCACCAGCCAGTATATAGCCAGCACTATGGCCACAAGCCACTATATAGCCAGCACTATCCCCACCAGCCAGTATATAGCCAGCACTATCCCCACCAGCCAGTATATAGCCAGCACTCCCCCACCAGCCAGTATATAGCCAGCACTATCCCCACCAGCCAGTATATAACCAGCACTATCCCCACCAGCCAGTATATAGCCAGCACTATGCCCACAGCCTGTATTTTAGCCAGCCACTTCCCACCACCCCAGCATATACCCAAAGCACTATCTCCACCAGCCATTATATAGCCAGCACTATCCCCCCCAAAGCCAGTAATACCAGCACTCCCCCACCAGCCAGCATATAGCCAGCACTATCCCCCCCAGCCAGTATACAGCCAGCACTATCCCCACCAGCCAAATATTGCCACACTATCCCCACCAGCCAGTATATAGCCAGCACTATCCCCACCAGCCAGTATATAGCCAGCACTCCCCCACCAGCCAGTATATAGCCAGCACTATCACCACCAGCCAGTATATAGCCAGCACTATGCCCACAGCCTGTATATAGCCAGCACTATCCCCACCAGCCAGTATATAGCCAACACTATCCCACCAGCCAGTATATAACCAGCACTATCCCCACCAGCCAGTATATAACCAGCACTATCTCCACCAGCCAGTATATAGCCAGCACTCCCCCACCAGCCAGTATATAGCCAGCACTATGCCCACAGCCTGTATATAGCCAGCACTCCCCCACCAGCCAGTATATAGCCAGCACTATCCCCACCAGCCAGTATATAACCAGCACTATCCCCACCAGCCAGTATATAGCCAGCACTATGCCCACAGCCTGTATATAGCCAGCACTATCCCCACCAGCCAGTATATAGCCAGCACTATCCCCACCAGCCAGTATATAGCCAGCACTATCCCCACCAGCCAGTATATAGCCAGCACTCCCCCACCAGCCAGCATATAGCCAGCACTATACCCCCCAGCCAGTATACAGCCAGCACTATCCCCACCAGCCAGAATATAGCCAGCACTATCCCCACCAGCCAGTATATAGCCAGCACTATCCCCACCAGCCAGTATATAGCCAGCACTATGCCCACAGCCTGTATATAGCCAGCACTCTCCCACCAGCCAGTATATAGCCAGCACTATCCCCACCAGCCAGTATATAGCCAGCACTCCCCCACCAGCCAGTATATAGCCAGCACTATACCCCCCAGCCAGTATACAGCCAGCACTATCCCCACCAGCCAGAATATAGCCACACAAAGCCCCACCAGCCATATATAGCCAGCACTATCCCCACCAGCCAGTATATTAGCCACACAAAGCCCAAAAGCCTGTATATAGCCAGCACTATCCCCACCAGCATTTATATTGCCAACACTATCCCACCAGCCAGTATATAGCCAGCACAAATCCCACCCCCATATATAGCCAGCACTCCCCCACCAGCCAGTATATAGCCAGCACTATCCCCACCAGCCAGTATACAGCCAGCACTATCCCCACCAGCCAGAATATAGCCAGCAGGGACAGTTCTTGTTAAGCCCAGAAGTGGCAGGCCAAGAAAAATATCAGAAAGGCAGAGAAGAAGAATGGTGAGAACAGTCCAAGGACAATCCACAGACCACCTTCAAAGAGCTGCAGCATCATCTTGCTGCAGATGTGTCACTGTGCTTCGGTCAACAATACACACACTTTGCACAAGAAAGAAGCTGTAAAGGAGAGTGATGCAAAGAAGCCGTTTCTGAAAGCACGCCACAAACAAGTGCCTGAGTTATGCAAAAGCACATTTGGACAAGCCAGCTTCATTTTGGAAGAAGGTCCTGTGGACTGATGAAACAAAGATTGAGTTGTTGGGCATACAAAAAAGGGGTTATGCATGGCGTCCCAAAAACACAGCATTCCAAGAAAAACACTTGCTACCCACTGTAAAATTTGGGGGAGGTTCCATCATGCTTTGGGGCTGTGTGGCCAATGCCGGCACTGGGAATCTTGTTAAAGTTGAGGGTCGCATGGATTCAACTCAGTATCAGCAGATTCTTCAGAATAATGTACAAGAATCAGTGATGAATTTGAAGTTACGCCGGGGATGGATATTCAGCAAGACAATGATCCCAAACACAGCTCCAAATCTACTCAGGCATTCATGCAGAGGAACAATTACAATGTTCTGGAATGGCCATCCCAGTCCCCAGACCTGAATATCATTGAACATCTGTGGGATACTTTGAAGCGGGCTGTCCATGCTCGGCGACCATCATACTTAACTGAACTTGAATTATTTTGTTAAGAGGAATGGTCAAAAATACCTTCATCCAGGATCCAGGAACTGATTAAAAGCTACAGGAAGCGACTAGAGGCTGTTATTTTTGCAAAAGGAGGATCTACTAAATATTAATGTCACTTTTCTGTTGGGGTGCCCATACTTTTGCACCGGTCAAATTTTGGTTTAATTCACAGGAATTGGAGAGTAAGTGGTATAAAAAATTAACAAATTTTATTAACAATCCATTAAAATACAAAAGACAAAATCAATAGTGTTCACAAGAGATCTAAAAAATAGCAGGCTTCAATAAACTTAATATAATTATCAAGATGGTATTGTTAGGGTAAGACAAACCCGCAGTTACTCAACAGATTGCTGGCGGTATTTAAGGCTGAAGACGGACAGTCCCTTGAGGAAGCAATCATCGCGAAACGCACGTCAAAAAAGAAAAAAAAAAGAAAAGGGGCACAGGTTTTACTTTTGGTAGGACTTACCCAATCAAGGTATACTTTGTAAATACTGCAGTCTACCTTCTATCTACCCTTTTATCGTAATGATGGCTATGTTTATCAAACACTGCATGGACGCACTTTAAATGACTGCTATTTAGGTGGATGTACTTTTGACTTTGATTCACCTGGGTTTGTCTTACCCTAACAATACCATCTTGATAATTATATTAAGTTTATTGAAGCCTGCTATTTTTTAGATCTCTTGTGAACACTATTGATTTTGTCTTTTGTATTTTAATGGATTGTTAATAAAATTTGTTAATTTTTTATACCACTTACTCTCCAATTCCTGTGAATTATGCCTATGTTATAGGAGAGGGGTATCTATTATGAGAGGGGGCCCTTACCTTAGTGGGCTCAACCAGTTGAGCATTATTGGACTTATATTTGTGTTTGCTAAAATTTTGGTTTAATGCATATTGCACATTTTGTGTTAGTACAGTAAACCTCATTTCAATCCGGAAATATTACTGTGTCCATTAGTTATTAGATATATCAAATTGAAATGGCTGTTGCAAACACCCAAATATTTAGAACTAAAAATGATTAAGATTAATAGGGGTGCCCAAACTTTTTCATATGACTGTATATAGCCAGCACTAGGCCCACAGCCTGTATATAGCCAGCACTATGCCCACAGCCTGTATATAGCCAGCACTATGCCCACAGCCTGTATATAGCCAGCACTATGCCCACAGCCTGTATATAGCCAGCACTATGCCCACAGCCTGTATATAGCCAGCACTATGCCCACAGCCTGTATATAGCCAGCACTATGCCCACAGCCAGTACAAATAAAAATAATAACATTAAATAAAATACTCACCTTACTTCTGTCCCAGCCGCGCGCTCCTCTTCTGTCCTCTTCTCTCCATCCCAGTGCGGGCCGCTCCTCTGTCAGCTCCTCGGGCGCCCTGCCTATGATGGCTGTGCGCCCGAGGACAGGCAGCGACGCGATGAGGTAACTACATCGCGTCGCTGCCCAGCTGAGCGCACGGGGCCGCCACGCACACTCAGCGCTGAGGGTCCCCGGCGGGCCCCGACTCCCGCTGTGGTAGACCTGGGGCTGCCGGAGGCCTCAGGTCCGACACTGTGACGCGGACGCCGAGCCCTCCCGACGCGGCGTCCGGGTCACAGTCAGGAACCCAGCGAGTGGCCAGCCTGGTACGCGTGCCAGGAGAGATGGCCTTGCGTACCACTTCCGGCACACGTGCCATAGGTTCGCCACCGTTGCTCTAGGGCAATTAAAAAAAAAATGTTGATCAATTGACAGAGAAATGACAATATTCTCCTGTTAGTAACAGAGTACATCCCCTAGACACCAAGGGAGATGGGAAAAGAGTCTTATCTGTGTGTATAGTATACATAATTACTCACCTGCCTTATCTAGGCCCCCAGCAGTATAACAAAACTTTGACCTGTCCTGATATGCTGTTTTAGTAAATCCTTGTGTTCCCTGTGAAATAACAATTCTGGAGCATCTTTTCTTATAACTCTGTGTTGTGCCATTTTTTTGTTATTCCCAGAAAGCCCCATAAAGGCTGGGCCTGTAGGTCTCATAGGAGGGCTATTGAGTAGTTCCTGACCTAGGGAAGGAAGGAGACCACTCCATGTGATTACCTACAATTTGGGTTTTGGACTAGCCCATGCACGACTATGTGTTATCCAACACGGACTGTGTTAACTTTATGTTTACTGGCAAAACTAAAGCCACATGTTTTGTTCTGACTTGTTTTGTGGCTAAATAAAAGCACAAGGGCATTGTGTTTTTTATACTGCTTAAGGAGAGCCTCACAATTGGTGGAGTATATGGCATAACCCTCCATGTATATGTCTTGGGTTAAGGCTGTAGCAGAGAGCCAAGCCAAAGTGCCCTCCATGGAGGAGGTCATTAAGGACCTTGTGCAGGAAAATCTGCAGCAGCAACAGCCCATGGCACAGCAAAAGAAAGCAAATACAGAAGCCATGCAGGCCCAGCAAGAAACGAATAAGGTGTTGATCCAGCACGTGACAGCACTGATGGAAGTGGTCGAGGACCGGGAGAATCCACCAGCGTTTGATAATGGACATTGCATCAGAAGGATCGTGAGGGAGGTCTTGCAGAGGATGACGCCTGAAGACAAAATTGAGGCCTTCCTCACTGTTTTGAGTGGGTGGCTGACAGGGAAAAGCTGCCCCCGGAGCAATGAGCCGAGGTCTTGGCCCCGTATTTAGTTGTAGAACCCTAAAAGGCCTACTATGACCTTCTAATGCAAGACACCAAGGAATGCAGCGCCAAATTAAAAGGGTAAATATGTTTTGAACTTTTAACTTTCAGGGTCCATATCTCACCATCCACTACAGCTTTGAACATGAAACTATTATCATTTTATAGACAATCATCTTGGCCATCTCATACATAGCTTTGAACTGCAACTATTTAGCATATGCTTAGTTATGCAGATTCTTGTCATGTAACTGCATTGTTACTGTTTTGCTCCCAGTGGTGGAACAAACTTTTTCTTCTTATATACTACAAATTACAACCTGTTCTCACATTCCCTAATAGCTCAGTGTGTTATTAGGTTGATTCCCAAGTGAAAGGTCACTGGTTCGAATTGAGGGGCAACCATGAAGATTTCCCAAGAAAAGAGAAACCGCATCATTCAGCTCATCAATAGCAGTCTCTTGGCCAAGAAAATTGCCAAACTGCAATATAGGAGTGCGTGACAGCAGGAAGAATATGAAATTAGGTCCATCCACTCATTCCAAAGCCAGGAGGTGGAAATCCAGGAAAAATATCGGAGTCGACAAATTGGCTCATCATAAGGTCTATCAGTTCTTGCGCGACAAACAGGGCAGTGGAGGGGGCTTGTATGCTTCGTAAGAGTGAGATCATAGAAGTCCATGCAAGCACCAGGTGAAATGTATTACACAAGTCTGGAATGGTGGCCAAAAAAAAGTAATGAAGCCTTTAGGGTGCTTTCACACAGTGCAGTTTTGGTGCAGTTTTAACTGTGCTCCAATTAAACTGCATTATTACCAGCAAGCTTCTTTCACTTCTCTAAACTCTTTGGGTGCTTTCACACGGAGCAGTTTTGGTGCAGTTTTAACTGCGCTCCAACTAAACTGCCTTTGTTACCAGCAAGCTTCTTTCAGTTGTCTAAATTGTTCAGAAAGGTGTTTCAAGTAAGTAATTAATGACTGTGTTTGAAGTCTTGTGGATTACAAATATACTAATTAATTACTCACTTTCCAAACAGTTTAGATAAGTGAAAGAAACTTGCTGGTAATAATGCAGTTTAATTGGAGCGCAGTTAAAACTGCACCAAAACGGCACTGTGTGAAAGCACCCTTTGGAAAGTAAGTAATCAATTAGTGTGTTTGTAAGACTTCAAACACAGTAAGTAATTAATTACTTACTTGAAACACCTTTCTGAACAATTGAGACAACTGAAGAAGCTTGATGGTAATAAAGGCAGTTTATTTGGCGCGAGGTTAAAACTGCACCAAAACTGCGCTGTGTTAAAGAACCCTTACTTCAATATCATCATAAGAGGCATAGGCTTGAATTTACAAAAAAGTATGAAAAGTAGACAGTAGTAGTTTGGAAATAGGTTATCTGAAGTGATGAGATGAAAGTTAAAGGGGATGTATCGCTTCTTCAGTTGGGCTGTTCTCTTGAAGCTTGATGCTCTCACTTCCTGAAATCCAGGGACGTTTCTTCCCCTCCCAGCTGGGTGTTTTTTAACTGAAGGGGATGACATCATCCCCTCTTCACTGTTCATGCTCGCTCCAGTGTGTCTCCCCCCTCCACATATCGCTGTCCTCTCCCTATGCAGTCTTATTTTGTAAGAGCTGTTTACATACCACAGTCTTGCATTCAGTCTAAACAGTCTTCTATGAACTCAGCACTGATCTTTCACAGCTGAGGTTTGCTACAGTTGAATCCATCCAGAGCACAGATCCGTCTCCCTTCATGTTTACATAAGGCCCCGACGCACAATTCTGCTGTTTTCTGATTGTAGCAGTAGCTGCAGTGTCAATTAGGAGCAGTTAGCTGTATAGAGTGAAATTTTTGTCGGCCCCTAATTCTGAGTGAGAGGCAGGAATGCAAGCTCCATGAATACGGCCATCCGGGGGGCTGCACAGAATGTAAATTATTAGAGCCCTCAGCTAATGAAATGCAAGGAGGTGGGATCCAACCAGCACTGGAGAAGTTTGTTTACAGAAAGCAAGGATAAGGCAGACTGTGAAAACAAGACAGCTTTGCTAATGACATCCAATTGCAAAGTTGCTTGTTTTCACTGTTCCCTTATTCTGAAGGCCATTTAATGAAATGATACAACCCCTTTAATAGACTGGGCTCTGTTGGGTGCTAATAGGTCTCGAAGAATCAAGGGAAAAGGAAGCTAATAGATTGAGAAATTGAAGGAACTGTCAAGTTCAGTGGAGCAAGCCTGATGATATATGGTTGTTTCACAGACAAAGCATTGGATTATTGACCAGGATGGATGGTGGTCTCAATGCTGAGCTATCTGTGAGAATGGAAGAAGATGAATTACTTCATACATGTCCTAAAAGGACAACATAGTGTTCCAGCAGGACAATTATCTGAAGCATGTGTCGAGATAAAAAAAATGGTTCAATGACAATGAAGTAGAGTTACTGGCTTGGCCGTCACAATCCCCAGACCTTAAATCTGTATTTGTATCCAAGTGAGTCGACCAGTATGCACCAAAATTGGGAACATGTAGAAGAGATCTGGAATCAGATTTCGGTCCAGATATGCTAGAATCTGTTCGAGAGAATGCTCATAAGGATTTAGCAGTGTTGAGAGCCAATGGTGGATTTACAAAATACTAACAAAATAATAATACTTTAGATTTTTAGAAGCAAAACAGTTACAATGCAGTTACATGACAAAAATCTGCATAACTAAGCATATCATAAGTTGCAAGTCAAAATGATGTAAGAGACAGCCAAGTTGATTGTCTACAAAATGATGGTAGTTTCACAGTCAAAGCTGTATTGAATGGTGAAATATGGAGCCTGAAAGTCAAAAGTTCAAAACACTGTTACCCTTTTGCTTGGCTCTGTATATTCTAAGCCAAAAGCCATTATCCTGGCATGGCTCAGAGTCAACTCGACAGTCCGGGCACAGAGGGTGCACCAATCGGTGTATAGCCCCAGCAAGCCTCCTAGGCCACAATTGTTTAACGTAATCCATCTGGTTCAAAAACGATTACAGCTGGAGGTATGCACTCCAGTCCAAATGGTGGAGCGGGTCATCATGGACAGATATATGCACTCCCTCTTCGGCCCATCCAGTTCTGGGTAACATAATGTGACTCCCAGTCTGCAGACAACCTAGTGGGACTGGTGGAGAGGTTCCCTGCTGTTGCGATGTCCCTAGGTGGTACAGGGAACCTGAAGCACACCTACTGGGAGGCCAAGATATACTAATACATTCAGAAACTTTGACTCAAACCCACTTGAAAAGGGTCCCGAGGGAGATTATTTGCTGAAGGTGTTGTGCCCTGGGTCATATGGTGGCCTAGTATCCCCTCAGCATTGACCCAATGGACTGCTTAGTGGGCAGTCACTCTTTATTATTTGTGCATACCGCATGTGGTGCCATCCCAAACACTGATGAGTGACCCCATATCTGCTGACTGACTGTCAATGGGTTTTGTGTCTCTTGGACTCGAGGAGTTTGATTACCCTTGTCTCTGCCTCACTCTCTCATGTATTGGTCCCAGGGAAGAACTTGGGGGTCACCTGCATCCATTCGGATACCAAAGTGTACCCAATGACCCTGGTGACCAAATGTATAGGACCATGAGGTAATCCCTGAGTTTTCCCTAATGGTTCTAGTAGGGGAAAATGAGGAGGAGTCACCCTCAGGAAAAAATTTCCATGACTTAGAGGTATCCCGGGAGAATTTTGGGACGGCCCAACTCCGGGATGAAAATTTAAAAGCAGTGTTAGATAGTGTGGCGGTATTGAATGGGTTATCCTAGGAACCCGTTTCAAACGAGAGGTACCTTCACTTTGCAGTGAATGGGGACCTTCTGTATCGGGTAACAAAAATTAGGGAGGAGTTGTTGGAACAGCTCGTGGTACCCAAACCTTATCAGTATAAGGTGATAGACTCTGCACAGTTAGGGAGACACCTGGCTGAGGACAAGACCTTATAGAGGATCCTACAGAGGTTCTGCTGGCTGGGATGTTACAAAGAAATCCAAGATTATTGTCAATCCTGTCCCATATGCCAAGTAATCTCCCCGGTTACCCACTTCTGCAGTCCTCTGGTGCAGTTGCCCATTATTAAAGTCCCCTTTGTCAGAGTAGACATGGAAATGTTCATACCCTTGGTAAAATCTGCTGGTAAAAACCACCATTAGTATATCCTTGTGGTCGACGATTTAATTTTTTTAAAATATGTTTATTAGGTTATAAGGATAATCAAAGATACAATACATGAATGTGGGGAGCATAAGCATGGTAAATAATATTTTGCACAAAATAGAGACCCTCTTGCCTCTTGTAGTTTCTTAAACATGACAAATAAGTGTTGATTAAGAGGAAACATACAACAGAAGTAAATCTTGGGTGTCGCCAATAACCAATTTTTCTATGGTAACTAACAAAAACATACAACCACCATATTTCTAACACACAAAAAACCTAAAAACAATATCCAGACAAAACAGACGCGCAACAACGAAAGGGGAGAGGGAAGAGAGAGAAAAAAAAAGAAAAAGAAAAGGGGGGCGTCGTGAGGGGTAAATAAGGTTGTCGATGATTAAGTGACCCGGTACTATGAGGCACTGCCTCATAAGATAGTGAAGAAGCTGTTTTTCATGTTCTCCTGAACAGAAATGACCAAAGAGATGATAACCATGGAACCCTGTTTATGTCAAAGGGTTAAGAGAGAGCTCTGCAAAGTGTTAGAGGCTGCTCAACTACGAATCTCTGTCTACCATCCACAAATGAATGGTCTGAGTAGGGGATTGGGTGGTCATTAATTGGGGACTGAGATATATTTTGCCGGATATAGTCAATTTTCTCTTTGAAGTGAGTGGCCAGGTCTTCAGCACAGAGGTCAGTGACTGGGGCCGGAGCTTTAGGTCTGAGGAGGGAATGAAAAGTGTCAAACAGTTGTTTTGGGTTGTTGTGTAATGTTGAGATGACGGAGGTGAAATATTATTGTTTGCCGTGGTGAAGGGTGGTGTGGTAAGTCCTGAGCATGAATTTATAGTGGAGAAAGTCTGCAGGTGGCTTTGACTTTCTCCACAGACGTTCAGCAGACCTGGAACATCGTTGCAGAAGGCGTGTGCCAAGGCTGCCGCCGTCTGACTCTGGTGGTGCGGTGTGTGAGTGGTGCCAATACAGTTTGTTACTGATGGTACCCTTTGTTACATTGGTCCCAGCTCTCTGCAGGTCATTCACTAGGTCACCCCGTGTACCCCCGTGTGGTTCTGGGATTTTTGCTCACCGTTCTTGTGATAATTTTGACCCCATGGGGTGAGATTTTGCGTGGAACCTCAGATCGAGGGAGATTATCAGTGGTCTTGCATGTCTTCCATTTTCTAATTCTTGCTCCCACAGTTGATTTCCTCATACCAAGCTGCAGGGCTACAATTTTGTTTCTGGTGTCCTTCAACAGCTCTTTGGTCTTCACCATCGTGGAGTTTGAAGTGTGACTGTTTGAGGTTGTGGATAGATGACTTTTCTACTGCTAACAAGTTCAAACAGGTAGCATTACTACAGGTAATGAGTGGAGGACAAAGGAACCTCTTAAAGAACAAATTACAGGCCTGTGAGATCCAGAAATCTTGCTTGTTTGTAGGTGACTAAATACTTATTTTCCACCATAACTTGCAAATAAATGCTTTCCAAATCAGACAATGTGATTTTCTGCATTTTTTTTCTCAATTTTGTCCCCTCATATTAGGTCTACCTAGATGTCAATTACAGGCCTCTCTCACTTTTAAGTGGGAGAACTTGCACAATTGGTGGCTGACTAAATACTTTTTTCCCCCAATGTATGTCCAGGGTGGTTGCGAGAGTTTTGTTGTATTGTTTGACAGCCAGGTCAGGACTGGAGAGGTAGGAGATTGGGGGCAGTGAGGACTGTATGGTGTCTATCAGTTCCTGTGTGTTAATGGAGCAGATATTTCTGAATGTGTGATGGGCAGGTGTTTCCAGAGAATTAGTGATAGTGAAGGATATACAGTAAGGTTGTGGTCAGAGAGCGCATAAGGAGAATTAGTGAGGTTAGAAATTTAGGAGAGACGAGAGAAGACCAGATCAAGAGAGTTCCCATCCTTGTGGGTGGGAGAGTCTATAAATTGTGAGAGGCCAAGGGAAGAGGTTAGTGAAAGAAACTGAGAGGGAGAGGTGGATAGGGGGGTCATCAATAGAAATGTTAAAGTCACCCATGATGAGAGTGGGCATTTCGGTAGAGAGGAAGTGAGGGAGCCATGCATCAAATTAATCTAGAAACTGGCGGGGTGAGCTGGGGGGTCTTTACACAACCGTGACTCTGAGAGAAAACGGCCCAAAGAGTTTAATGGTGTGGACCTCAAAGGAGGGGAAAGTGAGAGAAGGTCCGGGAGGAATGACCTGGTACGTGCAGTGTGGAGAAAGAAGAGTGCCAACTCCTCCACCCGGCCTGTTCTCAGGTCCGGGAGGGAAGGTGAAGTGTAGGCTTCCATATGTGAGAGCGGCAAGGGAAGCGGTGTCAGATTGTTGAAGCCATGTTTCTGTGAGAGCTAGGAGGCTGAGGGAGAGGAATACTGGAGGTCATGAAGTGAGTTTATTACAGAGAGATCGCGGGTCCACAAAGCACATTTAAAAGGGACAGGAAAAGACATACAACGAATAGCAAGCAGGGAGCAGGGTTTGCCTAATCAGACCTTATGGCTCCAATATATAGTGTGTGGATCTGGCTGATTTAATCAGTGATGCTCGGTGACAAAAATGAGTGTGGTTACAATGAGATAGCAGAGAGGAAATACTTGAAAAGGAAAGAAACACAGAACCCAGAAACAGAGGGTAATTATTGGGAATCTAGCTGGGGGTTCAATGTAGTTTACACATACCACAAAACATACAACAGGAAAATTGAATATAACAGAAGCTATGATGAGATACTGGCAAATGTAATACAGCAGAGAGACATACCATAAAACATACGACAGGATAAATGGAAAAAAACAGATGAAAATATGAATACGGGCAATTGTAAAACGCGAGAAGACATACCAAAAAAAACAAAACGAAAAGGACAATGGAATTTAACAGAAGCTATAATGAGATGCTGGCAATTGTAGTACAGCAGAGAGAGATACCTGTAAAGAAAAAGAAAAGTGATCAGATGGGAGCAGAGACCATGATGAGTGTTCCATCAAATTCTGTCATAATTCATCACTTCAAAAAGTTGTCACTTAAAAGAAGCTGGTACATAATATGCTGGCACTGACAGACCAACACCACCTTAGACCTCACAAAAGGTTTTTGGTAGATCCTCTTGTCACCAAAGGCGAGGGAAAAAACAGCTTTTCCACACTAGTATGTTCACATGCCATTTATGTTGCAAGGGGTTCATGCCACATTCCAAATGGCCATGGACTAGATTTTAAGTCCCCATCGAAAGTATGTGGCAGCACACCTAGATGACATTGTCATTTTTAGCCTCGATTGGGCGAGTCATGTTAGCAAGGTCGAGATCATCCTAAATGCCTTAAGGAAGGCTGGGTTTACAGTCAACCCAAACAAATGTGCACTGGGAATGGAGTTAGCCAGGTAGCTGGGGTACACAATGGGAAGAGGGGAAGCATCAGTTAAAGTGGAGGCCTTCAGAATTGACCCCTTCAACTTACTTAGAGGCAGGTCAGGGCATTTCTGGTGATTGTAGGGTACTACTAGAGATTCATTCCCAGATTTGCAGAAATTGTGATTCCTCTGACTGACCTGATAAAAGGCACAAAGTCTGCAGTGATTTAGTGGTCACCTTAAGCGGAGAATGCCTTTCAAACCCTCAAACAGACCCTGCTGAGGCAATCTGTGTTAGCATGAATTTGTGATCCAGATGGATGTCTCTGATGTGGTTTTGGGTGCAGTTATGTCCCAAATAATAAATGAGGAAAAGCACCCACTAATGCATCTGAGCAGGAAACTGTCCCCATTCGGGAAAGCTCCAACTTGGCACTAACTCCCCCGATACTATTTATTGGGAAGGAGGTTCAGGCTTGTGTCAGACAATGTACCACTGAGGTGGATTCGTGAGAAAAAGGGAAATAATGCTCAAGTCAATTTTTTGTTCCTATCCCTCCAAGACTTCTACTTCTTAGTAAAATATAGAACCTGCAAGCTATAGGGGAACTCAGATATCAAAGATTCACTGCATGGCAGCGGAAGGTGCCCAAAACCCTGGTTTCGGTCAGAGGGGGATATGTATAATCAATAACAAGTTAAGTCTGTCAAAGATAGCAGATACGTGTCACCAAAGTGTCTGACCTTGGTGAAGTACGCTGGCAGTTGTGTGTGTCAGTGGCCATAGGCTACTGACACTTGGTAGATGATAGTTTAGCTGCAACAAGCAGTTATTCCTGGCTGGCTTCCCTGGAGTGGCCAAAGTGATGGGTAGGAGGTCACTCCCACGTATCAAGTGAGGCTGGTGTCAATCCCCATAAAGGCTGGGCCTGTAGGTCTGAGAGGAGAGGTTGCTGTGTGATTTCCAACCTAGGGAAGGAAGGAGACCACTCCTTGCTAGTGTGGGTGTGATAACCTCAAAGTTGGGATTTGGAGTTTTTTCCTGCATGCTAGCAGGTGGACTAACCCTCTGCAGGGCTGTGAGTTATCCAACACGGACTGTGTTAATTTTATGTTTTGAGCAGAAGTTAAGCCACATATTTTGAGTTGTTTTGTGGCTGAAGAAAAACCAAATCTACTAAAGTCAAGGACATTGTGATTTTCATACCCACAACCCCTAAATGGTAACAACAAAAGCTACAGTTCATACTGCAACAAGCCTTTATGTGGAGAAAAAAGTTGTGGATTTTGGAATGTGGCAAAATTAAAATAACCTTTTTTTCATAAACCATGTTTTTCTTTAAGTTTTTGCTTATTTTTCACCCAGATTTCTACCATAATACTGTCCTGATACTGTTCTTTTGCTGGATGTTTGTACACGTCCACTGTTCTACTTACTAACTTGCTTCATATAGAATATAAAGTGTGTTTTTATGCAGTATTATAAAAGGAATGAATTTAAAGCTTTTTTCTCTCCTAATGCTTTTTTAGGCCTATCTAATTAACTCCACATCCTAAGACTTGAAGTCGTATGGCTTGATTGCTGAAAAGCTGCTTTTGCTTTTCTCTGCTGTCAGCACATTGCCAGTCTAACTTTGAGCAGAAAAGATAAGTGATGTTGTACTGTTGTTCTGGATATACTGCATAACAACCTCAGTCTGTTCCATGTGGTCATCAGGCACTGCAGCGTGTCATTATTAATCAGTCTATGTCAAACGACTTAAAGGGGTTGTCCCACTTTAGACATTGATGTTATTTCCAGAGAGGTTTTGGAGCTCATTGTACAGACAGGCTTCAAATCTATCTGACATTGAACTTTTTCAATTAATTTTCTTTATTTTTGTTTTAAGTACTCCACCTAAAATTAAGGATTAGACAACAATGCAAGAAGGATTGATTAACAATTTTCTACAGTTTTATCTCTATTACTGCTCTGTAGATCTATGTATGCCCAAGGTAACATGCAAAAACAAACAGTTATGTGATATTCCCACATCCTCCATTTTGCTTAAGTGGCTCCCTCCTACAATGTTAATTTTCTGGTCCCCAGTTGTTGAGTTAATCCCGAAGACACCTTCTCTAGGGTGCAATCAGTCATCCTGGTCCCTTAAAGAGCTGAAGCATGTCAAAGATTTGCTTACGACCAGTGGTTTAGCTATAGGCGTCGCAGTGCTCGCACTTGTAACAGGTCCCACTCGCCACTCAGCTGCATTGCTGGGTCTATGTAGCAATCGCTGCCTGCGCAGAGCAGGCAGTGTCAGAGGCTGAACGGCTGGAATATACTCATCCTTACTATTCAGCCACTCGCAATGTAATGACGTCATTGCGCTGCTGCCTGTACTATGCTCTAAGTCTATCTCTAGACCGGCGTCCTGGAGCAGGCGGCGTGATGACGTCACGCCACACACTCCAGATTCAATTCCAGCGGGAGTAGAGATGTGAGTATTATTTTTTTTTTATTTTTTTTAATTGGAGGGCCCTATATATACCTACCTAACTGCTGGGAGGCCTTATAAATACCTACCTATTAGAGGGTCCTATGTACCTACTTACCTATTGGGGGGGTCTTATATATACTTACCTACTTACTGGGGAACTCTATTTACCTACCTATTAGGGGGGCCTTTATACATAACTACTTGGGGCCTAGGTACTTAGTTAGTGGGGGAGACTTATATACCTACCGAGGAGACCCTATATTCCAACCTATGTTCCTTTTAGGTAGGTTAGACCCTAAAATTAGTCAGATAAGAAGGCAGTCTCTTCATATTAAGTAAAGTCCCCCTTCAGTATAGGGTTCCCTTCAACTACCTATTGTTGGCACTATATAGCTACCTATTGGGGGGGGCCTATACTGAAGGAGGACTTTACCTACTTAATAGGAAAAGTCTGCCACTTATCTGACTAATTTTTAGGGTTTAATCTTCCTAAAAGGAGCGTCTACCTATACGCCTGTCTTTTTTTGGGGGTGGGTGGTGGGGTGTGGACTGGCTACTATATTGAGTGTGTTCCTACCTACTGGTGGCACAGATTAGGGCCCTATAGTTGGTTCGGGGCACTTTCACTGTCAGGTTGGTCTGGACTGGATGAAGAAAGAAAAGAGAGAATGACTCATCAGAAAACACGTCACCTGTGAGTCCCTAAATGTAACTGCACTGTAATCACTTATATGTCTGCCTGTGTACATTGCTATCTACCACTATATGGTAACTGGATGGAGATAATAGTGGTATTAAGTGTAACAGCTTACATTCAGTAACAGTACGATGGTATTATTCAGACCGTTTATGCTGGTGATATGTGGTGATGATGATGATGTACCGGTATTAATAGGTGCTTGTCTTTTGTTGTTAGTGGTATTATGGGTCTTGGGATACTGGTTTGCTCAGTAACCGTGTAGTGTGATTAGTCACTATATGGTAGTGATACATGGTTTATTAGTTGGTTCTTGTATATCGTGTTATTGGTAATATTGGTCTTGCTATACTAGTGTGGTCAGTAATATTATGGTGGTATTAGTCACGTGCTGATAATGTGGACCATGTATACATACTGACCCACAGAATAAAGATAAGTCAATTAAACTGTTCAGTGTAAACTCCAACAACAAATAAACCCAAAAAACAAAAGCACAGTTGTATTTTTTTCCATTTTTTTTCTTGGGGTGGGAGAGTGAAGAGACACTTCGGCTGTATAACTTGTTTGTCTTTGGCCCCATTTGAAATAAATTTCCTTCTATTGGACAATCCCTTTAAATAGAAATAGCTTTTCACAGCGCTATACACCAATATACCACAGACATACGTCATGTCAAGTCGAGAGCCTGTCAATGAAAAGAATTGGTCAACAGACAGTGTCTGGAGGTAGGGGGCACCAAGCTGAAGTTTTACACCTGGGCCCAGGGGTCTTTAGCTATGCCCCTGCTTCTGCACCACTGTTCTGTGGCGCTAGAATATTTAGAGGACCTATTTGCTAGTATTACTCGCCTGAAAAAAAAGATTCTTAGATACCAGTTAACAGCAAAGGTTGTATCACCTACTTAAATTGTATTATATATCAAGCTGCAAATAATGCCAACACCTATCTCATATTAACTTATCAATCAAACCAGTATATACATAAAAGCAGTTAAGAGAACAATGCATAGCACAACAATTGTAAGTACATTTGGATATCACAACCCCTAGTAGCAGTATCTCAAACGTGAATACACCCCTCACATTTTTTGTAAATATTGTATTATATCTTTTCATGGGACAATACTGAAGATATGACACTTTGATACAATATAAAGTAGTCAGTGTACAGCTTGTATTACAATGTAAATTTGATGTGCCCTCAACATAACTCAACACACAGTCATTAACCTCTTCCCGCCGCGACCTATTTTTTTGTCACGTCCGTTTTTCCCTCCTCACCTTCCCAGTGCCATAACTTTTTATATTTTTTCACCTAGTCACATGAAGGTTTTTATTTTGCGAGACAAGATGTACTTTATAGTGGTGTTATTCATATTACCATAGAATATACTGGGAAACCGCAAGAAAAAATTCTAAATGAGGCAAAATGTGAAGAAAATCATACTTGTACCACATCTGTGGGAGTTTTGTTTTTAGGGCGTTCAATCTTCAGTATAAATTATATGTTTTCTGTATTCTACAGGTTGATACGAATCTGGAAATATCATACATGTTATGTTTTGGTACCGTGAAAAAAATGTAAACATTAAACATTTTACATTTTTCTAATTTTTGCTGCAGCGCCATTTTGCGCGACCAATAACTTTTTTAGACTAACATCTATGAACTTTAGTGAGGGTGCATTTTTATTGGTACCAGTTTAGAAAACAATGCAACTTTTTCAATCACTCTTATTTAAATTTTTAGGGTGTACAAAGATGGCGGTATTACTCCTTCCTGCCTTCAACAGGAAGTAGTAAAAAAGAAACATTGCGGCGATGGAAGCCTTTACAAAGCTTCCAGCTGCCATGTTAGGCGCGGCATCTAAAGGGTTAAACAGCGTGGGATGGAGCTGGCACTATGATGTACTCATACGTCATATGTTGGTAAGGGGTTAATGTCTAAACCGTTGGAAACAAAAGTGAATACACCCCTAAGTGAAAATGGACAAATTGTGCCCAATTTGCCATTCTCCCTCCATGATATCATGTGAGTCTTAGTGTTACAAAGTCTCAGGCGTGAATGGGGAGCAGGTATGTTAAATTTGGTGTTTTCGCTCTCACATTCTTTCATACTGGTCACTGGACGTTCAACATAGCACCTCATAGCAAAGAACTGTCTGAGGATCTGAAAAAAAGAATTGTTGTCCTACATAAAGATGGCCTAGGCTATAAGAAGATTGCCAACAGCCTGAAACTGAGCTGCAGCACGGTGGCCAAGACTATACAGCGGTTTAACAAGACAGGTTTCACTCAGAACAGGCCTTGCCATGGCCAACATGATAATGACCCCAAACACACCTCCAAGATAACCACTGCCTTTGTAAAGAAAAGGAGGGTAAACATGCTGGACTGGTCAAACATGTCTTCAG